>JAFEMH010005854.1:0-146467 GCA_022495995.1 Adenophora triphylla var. japonica | reverse complement strand
AAGTTAGTGGACTCCATTTCTCGGGACACCAAACTCTCGCCTTCTTAGATGCCTACTCAGCTATCACCAGATAAAAATGGCGAAAGAAGACATCGAGAAGACCGCCTTTCAAACACCTCGCTGGGAATTTCTCGCTACATCATGATGCCTTTGGACTCAAGAATGCCGGTGCCACTTACCAACGGATGGTAAATCAAGTTTTTGCAAGTCGATAGGTAGAAACATGGAGGCTTATATTGATGACACGGTCATAAAGACCAAGGAAGGCACTACGTTCCCGACCTAGAAGAAACCATTCACAACCTCCGAGCCAACAAACATGAAGCCGAATCCAAGCAAGTGCGTGTTCTGAGTTACCGCAGTGGAAATTTCTCGGGCTTCATGGTTTCCCAAAGGGGGATTGAAGCAAACCCGTAAAAGATCAAGGCGCTCATCGACATGAAGGAACCTACCACCATCAAGGAGGTCCAAAGCACTTAATGGAAGAATAGCAGCCTCTGGAAGATTCATCGCCAAGTCCGCCGAAAAGTCACCGCCTTTCTTCAAGGTATCAAGGGTACCAAGAGCTTCTCTCGGACTCCCGAATGCTCGGAAGCGTTCCTCCGCTGAAGGAGTACTGTTCCCTCCTCGCTTAGCATCCGACTCACCGCGAGATGCTATACGCCTTCCTAGCTGCCATCGATCACGCTTGTCGCACTGCCTTAGTTCGAAAGGATGAAGGAATTCAAGCCTGCCTACTATGTCTCAAAAGCTCTGTCCGATGTAGAAAGCAGATATTTTAATGTGGAGAAGATAGATACGCACTAGTCATTGCTTCAAGGAAGCCGCGTGCATATTTTTCTCGCACACCCTATCACCGTCTACACCAATGAACCATCATTGAAGAAAGTCCTTCACAAGTTGGACGGCTCAGTGGACGCCTCCTTAATTGGTCAATCGCTCTAACGGAGTTTGATATCACTTACCAACCAAGGAAGACCCTCCTAGCACAGCCTTTGGTTGACTTCATGGTCGAGATCGCCTTTATGGGCGAAAGCATCTCCCACCTCCCTAAGCAAAACGCGCCGGAGGAAAAAGACTCTCCCATTGAACTCCCATCCAACCTGCTGGATCCTGTATACGGACGGATCGCCTACCAAGGAAAGAAGCGGAGCAGGAGTAGTACTAGCAAGTCCGTAAGGAGAGTATACCATACAAGATGCCATCCGCTTCGTGTTTCGCCTCTAACAACCAAGCCGAATACGAGGCTCTCATATTTGGCATCGAGTTGGCCTCCTTCTATGGAGCAACTAAGGTGGCCGCTTTCGTGACTCCCAACTTGTTGTCAAACAAGTGAAAGGAGAATATAACACTCAAGACGTCACCCTTGCCAAATATAGAGACCTCGGTCCTAGATATGACGAAGAAAATGGAATTTTTCGAGCTCAAGCGTATAGGAAGGGAAGACAACCAAGTCGCAGACGTTCTCTCCAAACTAGCCACCATGGACGTGTCTCCTTCTGAGACCAACCCATATGTAGTTTATGCCGAGGAACCTGCGTATGAAAGATTACAAGTCATGCTTCAAACGAGGAAGAGAGATGCCGGATCGATGACTACATCGAATACATTGAGAAGGAGAAACTCCCGTAAGATGATGCTCGAGCCAAGCTTATCAAGAAGAGGTCTCCAAGATTCGTGGCTATGAACGGAGTCCTCTACCGAAGATCTTTCACGAAGCCCCCGCTAAGGTGCGTCTATCCCAAGGAAATCGAGAACCTCCTGACGGAAGTACATGAAGGTGTTTGCGGCGGACACCCGGGGCCGTAACCTTAGCCGACAAAATCATATCGCGGTTACTACTGGCCAAACCTAAGTGGAAGACGCGCATGCCTATGCTCGAAAATGTGACAAATGCCAAAGGTTCTCTCGACATTCCAAGACTACCTAGCCGAGCAAACACTTGTAATACCTACGTGGCCATTTGATATGCTGGGATCGACCTCACTGGGACCCTTCCCACCCGCCCGTGGTAATTGCAAGACGTGATAGTAGCTGATTACTTCTCCAAGTGGATAGAAGCCAAGGCATCGCCAAGATAACTAAGAGAACGCGATCAACTTTGTTCATGACAACATTCGGTGCAGATTCGCCTTCCGCATACAATTGTTTCGACTCATGGCCTCCAATTCTCCACGGCATTTACAACCGAATCGGGAAGAGTCAAAGTACGCCATGCAAAATCTTCAGCCAGCAGTAACCCCCAAGGCAACTGGCCAAGCGTAAGCCGCCAACAAACCGGTCCTAACCGCCTCACCAAGAATCTTGAAGGACGCAGGGTAGATGGTTGACGAACTTCCCTAGCTTTACGGGCTGTTCGCACAACCACCCGGGGCCAACCGGGGAAACCCCATTCGCACTAACTTTCGGTTCTCGAGGCTATGGCACCAGCAGAGATGGCCATCCCTACAAAGAAGGGAACTCCCATTATGATGAGCAAGTCAACAAGGTCAATAGGCTCCTAGACCCGGACCTGCTAGATGAAAAACGACTAGCCGCTAGATGAGGATGGTGAATTACAAGCAAAGGACCAAGGCATATCACGACAAGAGGGTCATCAAAAGAGTATTCCAAGTGGGCGATTGGGTACTTAGAAAGATCGAAGCCACCGGTCGGAAAGCGTAACAAAACAAGCTCTCCCCAAATCGGGAAGGTCCCTATATCATCACTCAAGTCATCCGAGAAGGGACCTACGCATTGAGGGACCAAGGAGGGGAAGGATCTCAAGCATCCATGGCATTCGACAACTGAGAAAATATTATCACTAGTCTAGTTTATTTTGCAATAGATTAGCTCTTTATTTTCGGTCTTTTATTTTCGGTCTTTTGTTTTCTTTTTTTGTCTTTTTAGTTGATAGGATTGCGCTTGATGTAATCACATTTCAGCTCTACGAAAGCAGCTTCTTCCAACATGCAAAGCAACTATCGCCTCTTCACCTCAAAGACAGAAGATGAGGGCATTACCTCGCATTCTCCAATACAATAGCCAAGACCAAGGATCTTCCTCGGCCCGACGGCTTACCACCTGCCAAGACCAAGGATCCTCCTCGCCGACGGCTTAACACCGCTAAGACCAAGGATCCTCCTTGGCCTCGACGGCTTACCAAATGCCCAAGACCAAGGATCTTCCTTGGCCTCGATGGCCTACACACGCCCAAGATCAAGGGTCCTCTCGCCTCGACGGCTTAACACCTGCCAAGACCAAGGATCCTCCTCGCCTCGACGGCTTAACACCGCTAAGACCAAGGATCCTCCTTGGCTCGACGGCTTACCAACAGCCCAAGACCAAGGATCTTCCTGCCTCGATGGCCTACACACGCCCAAGACCAAGGGTCCTCCTTGGCCTCGACGGCTTAACACCGCCAAGACCAAGGATCCTCCTCGCCTCGACGGCTTAACAATTGCCAAGACCAAGGATCCTCCTTGGCCTCACCAGATTGCTACCACAATGTACCAAGACCAAGGATCTTCCTTGGCCTCGATGGCTTACACACGCCCAAGACCAAGGGTCCTCCTCGCCTCGATGGCTTAACAATTGCCAAGACCAAGGGTCCTCCTTGGCCTCGATGGCTTACCACCCAAGACCAAGGATCTTCCTGGCCTCGACGGCCTACACACGCCCAAGACCAAGGGTCCTCCTTGGCCTGATGGCTTAACAATTGCCAAGACCAAAGGTCCTCCTTGGCCTCGATGGCTTACCAATGCCCAAGACCAAGGATCTTCCTCGCCCGACGGCCTACACACCTGCCAAGACCAAGGGACCACCTTGGCCTGATGGCTTACAACTCTTCTAGTCAAGGGTCCATCTTGACTTAGGAGACTAACAGCCAAAGCCGAGGACTTTCCTGCCTACCGGCTTGATAAACCTCCTACCATGAATCTACTCGATTCAGATTACAACATTCAAAGCCGAGGAAAACTTCCTGCCCAAATGAAGTACGAGTATAGTTACAAATGAGAATCTTCCTCGGCCTAACCACTTGCTCCACAAGGAACAAGGGACCTTCCTCGGATCCCACCTTCCTAAGGCTAGTGCATAGCATACAAGTCAGTAAAGTGACAGAATAATGACAAAAGGATTTTTTTTTCATTGATATTCAAATGGAAATTACAAGATCCTATTGTCTATTACAAGAAGCAAAAAAGGAAAAACTATCCTAAGACGGCTGAAAGCATCCTCAAAAGGCTCTTCTAGCCACCGGGTATTATTGGAGCCAGGAGGAGGAAGGGTCGCTTGATGGGCTTGGGCACGCCTTCCTACTGCTCCCCTTACCTCGCCTTCTAGGTCCTCGTGCTCATCGGCGTCTTGGATCGCTCCACTAGGTCTTTAATATTGCCGGGGACAACATGTAAGCCGGCTTCCACACCTCCCTCGCAAGCATGGGCATCCTCGCGCCTATCACCCATGTTGCTCTCTTAATAAGTGGACTAAGTGACGGAGCGCCCCGACCTCCTAAGATATTGATCCCTAAGCAGATTAGCCGGGCAATCTTGTTGATGTCCGCACTGGGAGGGATCGCCTAAAATGCTCCCGGCCAAGTGGAGGTAGCCATCCTCGAACATGGTGGCCGTTTGCTCGTCAACAGCCTCTCCCCAAGGCCGAGCCGGCCATCATCAATTCTTTCAAAGCCGAGCTCTCCTTGAACCGAGCTACGGCCTCTTCCTCCCTAGCCGGAAGGGTAGCTTCCAGCCCCGGCACTTGGCTTCAGCCTTCCTCACCCTTGGTCCGAAGCTCGCCTTATCTCGCCTTGGCCTCGGGCAAGCTCTTCATTTTTGAGCCGAGATGTTCCTCGGCGACCTTTCTTCTTCATCGGCCCTTTTACCTCGGCCTCAACCTTGGCCTTGGCCGCTACAAGCTCAGCATCCTCGGCTTCCAAAAGTTTAGCCAAGGAAGACTTTTCTTTTTCGCTCTTTCGCTTGAGCCGCCTTGGCCTCATTCTGTGCGCCTTGTCTTCTTCTTTGGCCAAAGCACGTTCTCGTACGCCGCGATCGAAGCCAACCGAAAGATAAATCATCGTTAGGAAGACAAATCCAATATCAAAGATAATAACCCGTAAAGGGATCAACATTTACCTCAAGAATCGTGAGTCCCTTGTGGCAAAGCACAAGTATCCTCGTTAGGACCCTCTTTGCAAAGGGTTTCATAAGCATCCTCATCCATAGCCCTTCGATGGGAGCTCGGCCCAATCTCATCAAGGGTCCCTCCTCGCTAACAATGGGGGAGTCCCCAAGACGAGGAACACCAAGGGACATACTGGCCAGCTTGCTCGCTCCTTCAATGCCTTTGATCGACCGAACGGTCAAGGGAGGGGGAGCATCAACCTCGTGGCCGCACCGACGCTTGCCCGGCTGGGCCGCCGGCTTCCTGCCCGGGCACTGGGAGTTCTTTCGAGCCCGACCTCCTTTCGACGAGGTTAGCTTCCTGCTGTTTTTCCTCAAGATCAACATGGAGGCTATGCCCCTCTACGCCTGATGGGTTGGTTTGATTATCGCCAGCCGGTTCTTCGGCATCCACTTCCCGTGCAATTTAAGCGGGAAGGGGTTGGTCGGGCCTCGAACATTAAGGATGAGGTTACGTGCATTAGCATCCTCCCTCCTTTCTCGTTAGAGCGGTTTTCTTGCTCAACCTCCTCTTCCTCTTCACGAGCTCCCGAGGGCTTAGTCTCTCCATGGCAAGGGTAGCTTCTTCCTGGTCAAATCAGAAAAAGACAAGGAAGAAATGGTCAAGTACGAGCAAAAAAACCCAAGGTCAAGTACGAGCAAAATAATATGACAAAAATTACAAGTGTAAGATAAAAGTTTACGTCCAACAATGTTAGGTGCTCCAATACATCGGTCACTGTGGACGCTCATCATGGCACCTAATACAATCCTCGTGAAATACAAAGCCGGATGTACCGTCCAATCGTCGAAGCGACGCCCTCTTTTAACATTGACGAGGGAGCCACCCCGTCCTCGTTCCCGCATCAATCCCGCCCGGATATAGAAATGATCCGAGGACTCAACTTGCTTCCAATCCAGACCCCTACCCCGGCAAACTCTTCCAAACGCTTGATCAAATCTTTGGTCCATCCGTATTGTCGGACGGCAAAGGAGGATGTTGGATCATCACAAGGAGATTGGAACTCCCACCTCGCGGCTCTCAACGCGGATAACGTGGTTATCCCACTGAACTTTATCGACATGGGAAGAAGCAACTTGGGTTTCCTATTGGCACTCCTAATAACTACAAGCCATTGTTCTTTGATGACTTGGACAATGTAGAAGTGACGAAGGCTCCCATGGCTCGGCTCATAGCCTAAACTACGGCAAAGGATGATGAAGCTAACCGTAACCCTAGTACCATCGGCTCCTAACATGGCCTGCAATCGCCTTTACATCATCCAAAAACTCACAAATGAAGTGGGTCTAGGGAAGACGGAGTCCTTTGTTGAAACCGTTTGAAATAAAAATGGACGTAATCTTGGCTATAATAGAAGGCCGTCTCTTCTTTCTCCGTCTTCGGCTCAATCTTGCCCATATAAGTTAACTTGTACTCATCCCGGCTCACCTTGTACTTGGAGTACAATTTTTCAATCATGGGATCCCTGTGCTTTGGTGTCCTCTCCACTTGCTTTCCTCGGCTACCGCTTCCTGCTTCTTCTTCGGACAAGGCGGGCATCAGCCTTGCGCACCTTCAACGAAGGCATTAACTATTTGAGTAGACGAGGAGGGCTCTCCTTCTCTTCCCGTCATATCTCGCATAAGGACGAGGAGACAAAATTATTTACCTCACAATGGCCGATTAAATGACGGGAAGGAAGATTCCCCTCCTCGTCATTCCATAAGGCCGAGGAAGGAAGATTTCCTTCCTCGTCATTTCATAAGGCCGAGGAGGGGGCCGTACTCGCAGACGCTCACGCATTTCGCGATCGGGAGGCCGGGTAGAACAGTCGACGTGCTCCACCATCTCAGCTCTATCCCCAAACACTATAATATTTGGTGACCCTAATCAATCCTATCTATTCTTGTGGAATCCGGTATTGGATGAATAAACGAGAGCGACCATAACCCCTCAACCGCTTGCTTATATCATCCAAGTTCAAAGATCAACCATGGACCCTCTCTCTACGATAGACCCTCAAATTTCCAAGTATGATATCCATAACGGAATCGGGAGAATGGTCCCAAGATCGAGCCATTTTCTAAGGGAATCAAAAACGAAGGGGGAATTCATTCAATATTCCGTAAATTTCATATAAAATGCAAAGAGAAGTAAAGAAATGAAGTTTGTAAAGTTTTTTATCAAGAAAAGCTTCAACCTTCAACAATGGCGGTTCTTGGCATGGACAAAATCACTCCTAAACCCTAGAAAACGCTGGAACATGAAAGGAAGTTGTAAGAAAAGGAGAGATTTCATACCCGAGTTTGCAAGAATGAATGGAATCAATGCGTAAAGCAACTTCGCCTAAAAAATCAAGCTCGCCGGAACTGGGCTCAAGATTGCTGTGTTCGCCGGTGAGTTATTGCCAAATGCTCTCAATTGCGTGGGGTTTGTAAAGAGTAAAATGAAAGGGGTTTTAGCTTTTATACCTCCCCAAATCGGGTCGACCCATGGGTAAAGCATAGATTCTGTGAGGCGCCCCAAGAATTAAAGGCTAAACACAAGCTTATCAAGGCGTGACAAGACTGGGGGCCCCATGTCATCATCGAATAGTAACCGCGCATACCCACCAATGACGCGTGTAAAACCTGCTCGTATCCCATACGCCGAGGACGAGCTAACTTTCTATTCGTCTAAGCCGAGCTAGAAAGTGGGGCCACCGAACGGTATAAACCGAGCTACGAACATGGTCTTCGTTTCAACTCCGGGGCTCCAACTACATTGGGCCATTGGATATTATATATCTTATCAAGTGACAGTAGGCCGAGCATTCTCTTCTTTCGTATGCCGAGGAACATTTACTCTTGGCCTTATGTCGCCATTCTCGGGCCTACTCGTCTCAATTACCGAGGAGAGAAAAGTCCTTTCGCTTCGCATGTCACCAATTACCGAGGAAACAAAAGTATTCTCCCGCATATTTTCATGTCGGCCATTCATCAAGCGACGAGGAAGCTGTGATCGTTCTCCTCGGCCCATTTGCCAAAGGCCGAGGAAAACATTTGCCTTCCTGCTGCTCCGGCTAGCGCTACAATCCTTATTCAACAAGGATTATACAGCTTGTAACCCAATCAGATTACGCTTACCAATAGCAATTCAAGTCAAACAACGACTCCTTAACGTATATAATTCTCTTAAGATTATATCTTATCTACTTACAAGTTCATTCCAACATGGATTCTATCTATCCATTCCTATAAATACAAGCCCCACGGCTCATCATTCTAAGCACGTTACTTTTTACATCGAGAAACTCGTCAATTTGATTTCTCTAATATCAACCGTGAACTTACTCTCACGGGAGTGGCCTTTAGCCTGATCCGCCCGGCTTAGTTTACGTGTTTTCTCTTATTTTCAGGCCTTGCAATCGCCGGAGCATTCGACGCTTAGATTTGGGCTGATTTGACGATTTTGGCATCATCACAAAGAAAAGTATCATATCATTAAATAAATGTATATTCTTCATGCATTTAACTTTTTTCTCGTTCATTTCAATTTCGACGATCTTTTAAATCATTCGAATTAAACAAATTTTAAATATTTTTGCTCAGATTGTTAAATACTTTCTTTATCCCATTCGAAAATGTACAAAGTTGACCTTGTACGAGAATTAAGAAAAGTATATAGTGATGTAAGTGTTGTAGCATGAAAAAATGATGAGAGAGAAATTGAGATAAAGAATAGTTATTGTTAGGATGACAAGTGGGTCCCACGAATAAATAAATTTTAAAAAAACTCATTTTTGAAATGTAAATGAGACATTAAAAATGAAATTTTGTACATTATATGAAATACTCCCTCTGTCCCATTTATTACATCATCATTTTGAAGATGACACGCAAATTAAGAAAAAAGCAGTGAGAAAGTGTTGTAAGATAAAAGTAAAATAGGAAATATAATGGGTGGAGAGAATAAGAAAGTTGATCATGTAAGAATATAAAAATGAAATGTAAGAGATAATGAATTAAATAAGAAATTTTTTTCGCCATTTTAAAAAATGAAAGCTTCCGTTTTAATAAAAAGTGAAGCTTTCAATCAATGGGCCATGAGACGGAGGGAGTATATTTTATCCTTATGCCGATTGCCGGCCACAAGGCCGGGAGAAGTCAAACTCATGGTAATACTTTTCAAAGGATGCCAATTTTTTTGTTTTTTGTTTTTTTAGCATGCTCAAGTTGACATGAACTCCTTCAGCTACTACTATCATCTAAAACTCCACCGGACATTTACTTTCACGGCAACTTAACTTGCCAGAAATGAAGTCGGAGCGGTTCAGAGCCGCCATTGTTCTTCTTCTACTACTAGCTTTGACTCAATCAGTACATTGCCAAGTCCCCGCCGATGACTACACCGATCAAATCAACAATCCGGCTGTTTTACCTTACCTCACTCAGGTCGTCTACGGCCGTCTCTCCAATCTCACCTCCGATATTATCCATACTGAAATCAGTAACCGCTCCAACTTCTGCGTTAGGGATCCGTAAGTACAATTTTTCTATCTCTATTCATCAATAATAATGTACTCCCTCTTCCCAAAAAAGTTTGCCCCACTTTGTCCGTTACAATCAAACACAATCCAACTTTGGCCCTAACTTTATGAAAAATGAAAATTTAGATATTTATATGTAATTCTAAAAATTATTACCAATAATATTTTTAATGGTGAAACAATAATATTTTTTGGAATTGCATAGGGTTGTTTAGATTTTCGTAAAATTATGATCAAAGTTTTATTGAGCTAATCATGAAAGTGAGAGTGAAACAAACTTTCATGGCCGGAGGGAGTAATAGATTCAGTTGAAATTTTTTGCTGTTTTAGTTTTTCTGTGCAATTTGATTTTTTTTGCTGTTTTAGTTTTTCTGTGCAATTTGATTTGATTCGATTCGAGTTGATATATTGAGTATTGTGTGTAAATAGGGAAGCTGAATGGAATAAAGCTTTCAATTATTCGTCTAATTTGGACTTTTTGACTGCTTGCATTCAGAGAACTAACGGTATGCCCTGCCCTCATTATTCACTTTAATGCAGCTGAAATTTCAATTTGCTGATTTTGCTTTTTTGTTTGATTAATGCTGGGGTAGTTACAATACGAATTTACAAAATTTTCAGATTTCCTTCTTCGAATATCACAGAGACTTCAATTCTAAGATTTGAATATCTGTGAAGGTTATTTGAATTTCTGTGATGAGGTTTGCTTTCATTGAAGATATGGCTTAATAGAAAAAGGAAAATCAGGATCCTATTAGCTGGCTTCAAAATGTTGGATCAAGACTAAGCTGAATTGCTCTCAATTAAATGTATAAAATTGTAAACTAGGGTTTTACTTGCAAACAGATTCAATTATTATTATTTTTGTTAAATGAAGTTGGTAATAACCTGTCACAAGAATTATATTCATTCTTGCCACTGCAGATCACACTTCTTTTTATGTGTAATCTTTAGGCTCTCATATTCTTCACAGGAGATATTACTCGACGCTTGTGTACCGCAGCAGAGATGAAGTTTTACTTCAACAGTATCTCTGGAGGCGCCAGTTCTCTGAAACCTAACCAAAATTGCAATTCATCCACTTGGGTTTCTGGTTGCGAGCCAGGGTGGGCATGTAGTACTGGCTCAGATCAGGAGGTTGATTTGAGAAATTCTCGAAACATACCTGCTAGAACTCTCCAGTGCAAGCCTTGTTGCGAGGGTTTCTTCTGCCCTCGAGGCCTTACGTGCATGATGTGTAAGTAATAAGAAAAATCTATGACATTTTTCTTCTGGATATCTGCACTCATCTCTTATCTCTCATCTGGTTTCATACATGCAATTATAATCTTGTTTATTCATCTTAGTTTGGTCTCTCAAAAATTGCATGAAAATAGGCTGAGGGTAAGGGTAATCACTTTACATTTCCTGTCATTAGTCCCTGTACTCGAATTCTGTATGCAGCTGACTAAGCAGCCATGTTTGCATGCCACTGTTCCATCAGCTGGAAGGTACCTCCTTCATGAAATCACGTGCTTAGCTCATGATCATTTAGCTCTGGAACTTATCTTTCTTTTATTTATTTCTTTTTTTTAAGTGTTTTCCAAACATAACTCGTCTATTCTTTCTCCTTAGATAGATCCACTATCCACCTTCCTGTTTCTCTCTCTCTACTTATCCAACCTCCACCCCAAAACAATTCAATAGACTTGAAGAATAAATTTTCCTTCAGATAATTGCATATTACCATCCTTCATCCCAAGCTATGGTCAATTAGAGGGAATTGTTTAGTGGTTGATTTAATTCTACTCCTGTAGCTTGAGGAAGATAGAACCAAGATTGACTGAATCTCCATGTCCCTTTTCATGTGTGTATGTAAGTCATTTTAGAAAGAGAGAGAGAGAGAGCGAGAGAGAAATCCCATAGACAAAGAACGTTTGATGCAAAACAATCAATGATGATAAAAAGGAAAATTTCAGACTGGGTGAGCCTTCAATGATCAGAAGCGGATATCATTTTCTGCAGCCGACACTCATCTAGTAACTCTTGACACTTTCCCATGCTATCTAGCCCGCAACACTGTCGTTTCACTCATTTTTATTGATATTTCCCTTTCCCTTTCCTACGTCATATATGAGAATAATACCCATTCTTTTTTTCTTTTTAAAAAAATGGTTTTTTTATTAATGAATGGCTTAATCTATTATAAGAGTGGCACTTGAAAGTGCTAGAATAATACCCATTCATTGTCATCAAGTTCAATTTTTTCAATGAGTTCCAAGCATGATGAGTGGACAAAGTTAGAACAGCTCAAATCAACGCTGCATAGCTTTCAATTTTCTTGATTAGCTTGGTTAAAATAATGTTAATGTTGGAACTTTTCTGGGCCAGTTGCAACCGTGGAGCGAAGGTGGGCTTGATATTGGATTAAATGTGTGGGAGGTTGGTTTGATGAAAAGGAAAGGCCAAACTTCGTTTTCTTCCATTATACATTCAAGGGTGTTTCACTGGTGTTTCACTTTTACCATAATACTTTTTTTCCTTTCAAAAATACCCTTGTAGTTTGGAAAATGTGTCATTTTAACCCCAAAACCGCGGATTAGTCATGGATTAGTCACGGATTTAGGGACAGATTTGGGGCAAAAATGATATATTTTCCAAAGTACAATGGTTTTTATGAAAGAAAAAAGTATAATGGTAAAAGTGAAACACACTTGAAAGTACAATGGATGAAAACGGAGTTTACCCCAAAAGGAAATAAGCATTTGATTAAACGGAAACCTCTAACCCCCATGAATTCTTAGAACTTGCATACACCACACTTTATAAAAGAAAATTCAAATATGGTTTATTAATTTCCTGCTTACCCTCAAAGAATAGTGTGCCCTGGATCTTGTGCTAACTTAATAGCCAAGTTTCTGAGTGGGTCAGGCTTAAGGCCACCTACTTGAAATAGTAGCATACTTAATCCAATCGCATGCAATGTCTGAGTACAAGGATGAATGACAGAAAAAAGTCAAGTGCAGGGACAAATGGTTCACTTCACTCTTTAAAAAATGCATGATCAAAATGTTCTATTGCCGTGAAAATCTGGTAGTTCTAGTGCTACAGTTACATATATGCAGGATATTCACACATATTTGTTGGAGCCTTGTTGAACCATGTGTCTGTAGTAAACATTGTGCTATATAAAAAACTATATCATAGATGATAAACAATTTGAAACTCTGCTCTGGCCTGCCTTGTAAGATCTAGGGATAAGAGGCTCATCCTTTGTTATAGCTAGCATAATTTTTATAAACAAACTAGAATCACAGCTACGTATCATTTTCTTTTGAGAGTCAAATTTATTTCTATTGTTGGCCCTAAGTAGGCATGTGGAAGCTATCTGAGCTACTCACCGTAGTACACAACTAAAGCTAAAAATCTCTGAAACTATTTTGAAACATCTCCTGCTTATATTTGTCATGCTGTCACAACTTATATGTTGGTAAAATCTTCAACAAGCATCCTTGCCTTAAAAGGCATACCCTACATCCACACAGGCCATTTGTGGAAAGATGTTTCTCTTATGAGATTATATTTTTAAGTTCCTCATCAAATCACCGAAAGGTTCCAACACATTTTCGAGTCCGCCAATGTGCTCCAAGCTATTAGAAGTAGGGGCCATGCATATGACTTGAGTTTCGTATATATAATTGATGTATATTTAGTTGCATACTCACATTCCTGAATGACTTAACTGTTGTGTGGTTTTTGTGAATTTTCCAATGTTGTTGAGTGGAAGAGACATCTAAATATCTAACAACTTCTTTGACATTATCGTTTTATAGCTTGCCCATTAGGTTCCCATTGCCCTATTTCAACACTCAATAAAGACAGTGGTATATGTGAACCGTAAGTTGTCTGCTTTCCAATTTCCCGTTTCATGTTCAGTTGTTTTAGCAACATACTCATTGATGATTGGGTGCAGATATCATTACCAACTCCCTCCTGCAAAACCTAATCATACTTGTGGTGGAGTGGAGCGGACACTTGGGCTGATGTTCGCACTAGTAGGAGTTATTTTGTCCATCAGGGTCATATTGTCCAACAAGTACACAAAAGATTCAGTGCAAGAGTGGGTGCTAATTCTTGTCCCAAAACAACTCATAAACACTCTGTTATACTAGTTCAGTCTTAGTTCATTGGCCATACCATGTCCGGCTCCATATATACATTTGTTTCTTATCAACTTATAATGCAATGATAGTTAAAGACCCTCCTACACCTTTCTGAATTTGAAGTAGCGTTGTTTTCTTGCCAATATCAGGCACTACTGTCGGATGGGTGCTACATCAGAAAAACGTAAGTTATGTAAAAGTGTGAGCTATATGACATGTCTTAGAGAATGAAAAAATAGTTTGCTATCCATACACTTTCTATTACTGCTGATCATTATGACTCTATAGCCTGGTTATTGGAATTTCCTTCCTGTATTTCCATGGAACATTTAATCCTTATTCATGAACTTGCAGCATGCTTCAAGTTGATCTCCTGCGGTTCGAACTATGACAGCCAAAATATTCATGCATATGGAATAATGCTTATAGTAAGTTCTTTTTTTTTTTGTGCTTGAACATCGTTGTAAAAACTATGGTTTATATTTCAAGTCTCTCGGGATAATGACAATGAGGATTAGTACCAGTAGTTGTAGTTATAGGGATGCATATACTTTTTCTTATCATTCTTGTTTCCGCTCTTTTCAGATAATATGCTTAGAGTTATAGTTTGATTCTTTGATACCACATGCCTACTTGACGTTCCTCAGAAATATGAAAGAATTTCTAATATTTAAAGTCAATTTTGTCAAATATTAGGCCAAGTTTTGATTTTTCTGCTTTCTCCTGGGTGTTGCTAATTTCAAGAATCACATGTGTGTTCTAATGAAGTCTCAGCTAACAGATATTGAAAATTGTACTCCTTGTTTTAGGCTGCTTTAAGCACTCTTCTGCTCATTATCTACAACTTTTTCTGATCAAATCCTTACCACTCGAGAAAGGAGACGTGCTAAATCTAGAAGAAGCAGCGGCAAGAAGTGTAAGGGAGAAAGTAAAGGCACATGAGAGGTGGAAATCTGCAAAAGAGGCTGCTAAGAGACATGCTACTGGACTACATGCTCAATTATCTGGTAGATTTTCTCGGAAAAGGACTTTTCCCAAATCTGGTGAACTTAAGATGTTGAGTAAAAGTAGAGTTGAGACGGAGGATGAACTTCCACTGAATATGAGCACAAGTACTTCTAGTGCATTGAAGCAGTCATCTGCTGCTTCCAAAGGGATGGAAATGGAATCGAGTGGGCTTATGAAGGCAAGCTATCCAATTAACGAGGACCTTTTATAGCTATGAAGGTTCAAATATAGAGATTGAAGATAAAAATAAAAAAAGTAAAACACCAAAGGAAAAGAAATTCATACTCATAGTCAAATATTTACGTATGCGTACACACAGATTGAGAAGGAGAAAGCTCAGCAAGAGCAAAATAAGAACCTTACCTTTTCAGGGGTAATTCAAATGGCTACAGATACCATGAAATTAAAAAGAAACGGCCTGTAATCGAGATTGCTTTCAGAGAACTGACTCTCACCTTGAAAGGGAAAAAGAAACATCTTTTAAGGTGTGTTACTGGGAAAATCAAGCCTGGGCTGACATTACTGCTGTTATGGGTCCATCTGGGGCTGGAAAACTACATTTCTTTCTGCTCTGGCAGGCAAAGCTGTTGGATGCAACATGGCTGGCTCGATTCTTGTAAATGGAAAGCCAGACTCAATCCACTCATACAAAAAGATAATTGGTTTTGTACCACAAGATGATATTGTGCATGGTAACTTGAGCGTGGAGGAGAATCTCTGGTTCAGTGCACATTGCAGGTATTTGAACTAAAACTCTGCTGACACCATTTTGGATGAACTACCCATGCGCATCACTCTTAACCTACCATTATACCAGCATTAACATTCTTTCACACAAAACCATTCTTATATCTGCATACAGTGGCGGACGCAGGAAATTAAGGAAGGGGGGCCAAGATTCTTTAGAGCAAAGGATTGAAGATGCCCCTGATTTTTTTTTTTTGGCCATTTTTTCCACATGCAATATAACTTTAGTGCGACTAAAATAATCTAAGTAACAAGCTAACTACATACCTTTTTTTTACATAATGCCATAAAATTACCTCTATTGCTGAACCAATCATCTGAATGAGACGATCAAACACACTAGTCCTTTTGGCTTCAAAAGATTTCCAATGGAAATGGCATTTATATATTGTAAATGTTGCAACCGTTCAGTCTCTACTACCGGTGGTGACATTTCCGTCGTTCCGTCTTGAGTCACAGATACAATCCTTTAATTTTCTCTTTTTGCTATTCTAATTCTATTCGTCGAAGGTTTATTATACTAGGTACGACAAAACGTCGTTTACCGTAAAATAAAAAAAAAAGTCAAGCAAGACCAACTGACCCCCTTGCACCTACTTAGGTCCGTCCATGTCTGCATACATGTCTGCTGAGAATATGGTTAGTATTTATTTTACGTATTATTTACTCATGCAAATTGCACTGTTGTATTTCTCCCTTTATTTTATAGTAATACTTCATTTTTCTTTCTCTTTTTATCTGTTGGTGTGAGGGGGTGGTGGGACAGGGGACTAAATAAATTGCTTATTCCTTGCGTCTATTGGTTTCTTTTCCTTCACTGTGCAACAACTTCTTTTGGTTTATCTGTATTGACGGTGTTTCTCTTTTCTAATTATTGAAGACTATCTGCGGACATGCCAAAACCAGATAAAGTTCTTATTGTTGAAAGAGTTATTGAGTCCTTGGGACTGCAAACTGTGCGAGATTCCTTGGTGGGAACTGTAGAGAAGCGAGGAATATCTGGAGGGCAAAGGAAACGGGTAAATGTTGGCTTGGAAATGGTAATGGAACCGTCACTGTTGATCTTGGATGAACCCACTTCTGGTTTGGATAGTTCATCTTCTCTGCTACTTCTCAGAGCACTTCGACGGGAATCTCTTGAAGGGGTCAATGTCTGCATGGTTGTCCACCAACCGAGGTAACACCGTAACTGCAAATTATGTGAATCCGGGTGCATTTGTATTATAAAAATAAAAAATAAATAAAAAAAATCCTTTTCATTCTTATTGTTTTTAACCTATTAATCTATTACAACCAACCGCTGGAGTTGAGTCATTCAGTTTGAAAGATTTGACATTTCCAAAACTTTTGATTTGTGAGGTGCTATAGATATCTTATATCTTGCTGACTTGAATCTCATAGACCAACATACTTTCTAAATTTGCTACAGCTGGCCAATCTTTGAGATACTTGGATATCCAAGTGATGAAATGTCTCAAACCTGAGCTGAGCTAGAATATTATTAGTTCACTTGGGTTATGATCTTGTCGGAAAACCTTAATTAGAACTCAAAAACAAAATTCAACACTGAAACTCATTGTACAGTACAAGTGAAAGATCAGCTTGAGTTTTAAGTCTTCTAATTAATCAATATAATGTTCTGTTTCAGCTACTCATTGTTCCAGATGTTTGATGATTTGGTACTTCTAGCAAAAGGTGGTCTTACAGTTTATCATGGACCAGTAAGGCAAGTTGAAGAATATTTTTCCGGCCTTGGAATCAAGGTTCCAGAGAGAATTAATCCTCCAGATCACTTTATAGATGTGTTGGAGGGTTTAGTGAAACCAAGCACCAGCTCGGGTGTGCATTATGAAGAACTTCCTGTCAGATGGATGCTTCATAAAGGTTATCCTGTGCCGCCTGACATGCGAAATAATTCTGCTGGAATTACTATTCCTCCAACAGCTATAGGTGTGGGTAATGGGCTAGATTATGATGATGTCAGAAACGAGGACCAATCTTTTGCCGGTGAAATCTGGCAGGATGTGAGGTCTAAAGTGGAACGGCACCGAGATATTATACAACACAACTTCCTGAAGTCTCATGACTTGTCCAACCGGAGGACACCTGGTATTTTTATGCAATATAGATACTTCCTCGGAAGGTATGTACTGAATGCTTCTATTATGAAATTTATCCAGTTATTTAGGTTCCTGTGCAAAAAGAGCATTTATGCTAAAAAAATAAATTATTTCCTCTTATGAATTATGATTGTACTAGAATTTACTTGGACTTGAGTGCTCTCACTCAGATTTGATCAAGTAATATGCCTTTCTGGATAAATTTTACATAAAGATGTTGTATAGATGTCTAGAAACCTAAGATAAGATATAGTACGCAACCGCTGAAGGTTCTGGTTACTCATTTTCTTTTTGTGCATCTATATCTGGGGTCAACAGTCACCTGTATATTTGGTATCCACAAAATGCATGCAGTTCAAACTTCTGCATAGGGTAATTACTTAACAAGATAGGTGAGAAGATTTGTCAAATATTGCAATACCCTGCGTCCCGAAATGATAGTCCCTCTTTTTTTAGTGATTAATTTGATTGAATTTTGACAAAAGATTTAGGAAACATAGTTATTTCAATGATATTGATACACCATTAAAAGTGCTACCGATAGCAATTTTTTAAATATTATTAGAATAATTATGTTCTCCTAAATCTTTTGTTAAAGTTCAATCAAATTAACCACTAAAAGTGTGATCAAGTAATGGGAAAAGTGGAATTTTCTTGTACTGATAATATGTATTTAGTCGGCTGCACTAATTTTGTGACAGATCATTAATCTTGCCGTCGTTTGTGTATGTACTTTTCAGGATTGGTAAGCAGCGATTAAGGGAAGCTAAGATACAAGCTATAGACTATCTCATCTTATTACTTGCTGGGGCCTGCTTAGGATCCATAACTAAATCAAAGGAAGAAACATTTGGAGCACCTGGTTATACTTACACCATCATTGCTGTTTGTAAGTTAAGAACGATGTGGATTTGATATGAAAATTTTGCATATGTTTGGTTTAATGTTAATTGCTTTTCTGTGCGTCCTCTCAATGCAAGCTTTTATCCCTCTGTCTCGAAAGAAGTGTCCTCGATTGACTTTACACGAGTTTTAAGAAATTATTCGACTTCTAAAAGTTTCTTTAATGCCTTCCTGTTATTTCTTAGTGGTGTCTAGTCAGTGGGTCCATTTCGGTAAATGGATACGATAGACACGTTTTATGCTTTGATCATTGTTGTACTTATCAATAAGTGTTAGAGCATGTGTGCTAGTAGCGCACTCAAGTAAATATAAATTGGCCGTAAATTATTTGATCTGAACCCATTCTTCTACACATTTGTTTTGGACATTTTGGTTGAAACCTGCCACCTTCTTCCAATGACTTAGTTAGCAGCATCTTTTTATTTATTTTCTCATCAGCTACTTTTTCATTTACGTATTAAATGTTTGTTCTTTGAAATGGATTTCAGCTCTTTTATGCAAAATTGCGGCTTTGAGATCATTTTCCCTGGACAAGTTACAATATTGGCGAGAGAGGGCATCTGGCATTAGCAGTCTGGCTCATTTTCTTGCCAAGGACACAGTTGACCATTTCAATACAGTGATCAAGCCCGTAGTTTATCTCTCAATGTACTACTTTTTCAGCAATCTTAGATCTTCGTTTGCTGAAAATTATGTTGTCTTGCTTTGCCTTGTGTACTGTGTGACTGGTATAGCATATATGCTAGTCATCTTCCTTGAACCTGGTCCATCTCAGCTGGTGAGTAGCACACACGTCTATGAAAACTCAGCAGCCTAATTCTAAATTCCATAAATTGACATTTTATTCTACTGAATGGTACTTTCACTAATTGCAGTTTGCAGTAATTCTTCCTGTCGTTTTGACGCTCGTTGCAACTCAGACAGGAGACAGCAACTTTTTGAAGGATGCATCAAAGTTGTGCTACCCTAAGTGGGCCTTGGAAGCATTTGTGATTGCCAATGCAGAAAGGTACTGTATGCATCTGTTCTTTTGTCATATACATAAGCATTTGACCAGTTTTACGCAAAGGTTTTAAGTATCTGAGAAAGGAAACTTGGAAATACATACTCACTTCGTCCCTAATTGAATGTCCAAATTTGAGGGACTTATGCAGAAATGTTATTTTGATTAAACTGGTGTCATTTTGACGTGGAAAATATTCAAGCTTGGAGTTATTTTCATGAACTTGAGTCATTGACAAAATGTGCTACCTGTATCAGCCCTAATAGAATCTGGATCCCACCCCAACCCCTATCCAACCAATTACAAGGGGCCCTTGACCCTATAAGTAACCCACCTTCATCATATAGTGAGAAATAACTCATCATATAGTGAGAAATAACAAAAGTATGCTTGGTCATAAAGCTTAAAATGAACGGAAATTTGTAAGAACTGTTTAAGGATTAAAGGAGTCCACATCACTTGAGTTGCATCTCCTAAGCACAGCTTTAAAGCCAGCTTCAAATAAAGAGCAATGCTAAGGGCACAAAAAAAAAACTCACAAAATTTTAGGCACAAAATGAGTTGGCATTGTTTTATTAGATAATTAATGAGCATTAGGGCCTACAAGACAATATCCAATCAAACAGTGCCAAACTCATTTTGTGAGGGTTTTTTTTTTTTTTTGACTTTAGTATTACTCCTAAATAAATCTACCTACATGCATCTACCCATAAGTCCCGTACCTCTTGGATGGTTATCATTAAAGAAGTAGATTGATCTCTATGTAGGGAATCATCAATTAGTATGCCATTAACTTTTTTTTTTTTTTTTTGGTACATTGGCTTTATCTTATGTTAAAGTGAAACTAACCACGAAATGTGACCAACGAAAAAAATTAAAAAATATGCACCTTTCTTGAGTTTTACAGAGAAGCTTACTTGTCAATCTTTCTACCTCCTCAGGTACAATGGAGTGTGGCTTATAACACGCTGCGGTGTTCTTATGAGAGCTGGTTATGATGTTCACCACTGGGGTCTTTGTATAGGAATCCTCATCCTCTTTGGCGCAGTTAGTCGTATCCTAGCATTCTTTGGCATGCTAATCTTCCATAAGAACTGAGTTAGTTCAACCTCACACTTGTACTTTCATCTTATATTTATTTATTTATTTTTGTTGCCATTGTTGATTGTACAAAAGCGCAAATGGTCGTGGTTAAGAGAAATTTGCTGAGGGTGGGGAGCATTGGTTGTAGGCGAAGAGATTCATGCCACAAATTGTAGATACTTTTGTGGAAAGTGGGGTTGTACCATAGTGTAACTCTTTGTACCATAGTGTAATTCTTTGTATCTTATAGTGAAGGGCCTTGCTCTCGGCTTTGTAACGCAGACATTCTTTTGTAGCTTCTAAATTCTAATGGGAAGACTTTGTAACGCAGACATTCTTTTGTAGCTTCTAAATTCTAATGGGAAGACTTTGTAACGCAGACATTCTTTTGTAGCTTCTAATGGGAAGACGAGGCAGATTGAAGATTGTTTTTCATTGATATGAATAAGGTTGTTTATTTACTCTCTGACTCCGTTTGTTTGTTTGGGAGAAAATGTTTTCCGGAAAACATTTTCCCCATTTTTCGGAAAATATTTTCCCCATTTTCCGGTGTTTGTTTCGCATCGAAAAATTGAGAAAATATTTTAGGCTAAACATGTTTATCTCATTTCCCGAAAAATATTTTCATTTTTCGAAAAACATTTTGCAGGAAATCATTTTTCGAAAAATGTTTTACGCTAAACAAACGGTTGCCGCAGAAATCATTTTTCGAAAACGCTTTACGCTAAACAAACGGAGCCTCATAATGTTTGTCCCATAAGAGTAGTAGTTTTTCTCATCTCAATAAAATTGAAAGTAAATTATGCAATTAGGCAAATTATGCTTGTACTATAACTAAAATAGCGCAAATTTCAAATTCAGTCAATGGTATGCCACGCTAAGGCAGGCCTTCAGGAAATTATCCTAACGATAAATTTAAACCTCAATGGAAGGGGCCGCGCGAACGCAGGCCCCCACTACCACAAATTATGACGTAGGCTCGACCACTTGGGCCGACCTTAGGCGGGCACCCCTCCTATGTGCAATGGAGGTCACCAACCTAGGCCATGGGCCTTCTTGATCACCCATTGACCCCGTCCAGGTAAGTATGTTATCCAGAGCCCAGCTTCCCTTTTTATATAACTACACTTACCCTCCCCTCTTCCCTTCTCTTCTGATGTGGGATAATATCATAAATTCTGCAATCAACTTCAACATCAAAAAATTTGATCATATACTGATATCCTCCCGTCCCATAAAAACAGATATCCTGCAATCCTACCATGATATAAACATTTACTACGGAGTATCTTGATGAATTTTCGATCTTCATTTTTCATATAGTAATCATTACCAATTGAAGGCTCTAAACGAGTCGATAGTGTTGACTGCAGATAACAATATAGTGAAACGGCAAAGGTTTCTTGCGTTCTAATGGAAGTAAGAGAGAGAGAGAGAGAGAGAGGAGACTTGCGAACAAAGGTTTCTTGCGTTCTAATGGAAGAGACAGAAGAGGCAAATGTTTCTTGCGTTCTAATGGGAGAGAGAGAGAGAGAGAGAGAGAGAGAGAATGTTCATGGTGAATAAAGCATTTATAAGCTTAAGAATTTCATTTCTTTCAACCAGGACTCCATCAGAGTAACAGAGTGTTACATATCATTGTGTATAAAATCAGCTGCAAGTACAAATACTATTACAACAAAAATACATTTTGGACTTCCGATTCATCATCTTTCTCGTTTTGCTGTAAAATCAAAGTACGTGAGGCATTGCTTCCTCGCAAGTATATCATCTTCCACAGAATAACGTCATTCAAGAAGACTTCTACGTGCACGCCTATAATGTGTATTCTCTCTTCAAATTGGAGGATCAGCACGTAAAGATCATATCTGCAGGGACTGGATTCAAACTTCAAAGCCTGTGTCATGCCAACTAAAGTTAGTTCTATTTTCTTTTTGGCATGAACATGAAAAGCGGAGATCACTGAAGGGCGAAACAGACAAGTTACCCTGTTGTAAATCTACAGTTGAGCGAGTTTTTTTTTTTTCATTTCCAGACAATGTCTCCTAGAAACTGAAGAGCAGGTACACCTCTGATTTCAACATCAACTAGGGGTGCCTGCACCAAGGTCAAGCTAGACAGTTCTGGATCCTCGCGAACCAAGTCAAGCGCACGCTTCTGATCCTGCAACATGAAATAAATAAATAATACTCCGTACTTTGTCTTCTTTTTCGGTATAATGTACGTTACCAAATACATTCAAGAGCTTGTTAGCTTTTATGGATTACAAACACACAACGAAGTAAACACAAGGTGATCTGGACTTCGTGTAGATTTCTTTATGATCACTTGTAACAGATATGCCCTCCGTCCCATAATCCCATAATAAATGTCGCACTTTCCTTTTCGTCCGTCCAAAAATAAATCTCGTATTTCTAAATTTGGAAAAAGTCCAAGTGCAATTTACCATTGTACATCCATATGTACAAATAAGTAAAGCACATTCCTTAAAAACGTCGACAAGTCAACTGCGACATTTATTTCGGAACGAAGAGAGTTTAAGAATTCCAATATTCAGTACCTACTAACAAGATTTGACCCAAATGTTCACAATCACAAAACTTGAATTTTTTGCTTAATATTAAAGATTATCTGGAAGTAAGATAAATTACCTTCCTTTTTATTGCGCAGAATTTGCAGTCTGAGGTTGATGGAGGAAGAAGCTGGTTGACAATAAGCCTCTTGACAGGAACTTTTTCCTTCTTCAAAGAAGAGCTCAGTCTTGATGACTCATTAATTGCCATTACCTTAAAAGCATCAAATGGTACAGAAAATACTTTAAATCCTGAAATTTTGGGTCTCACATTATCAATTCGATATTTTGCAGCAGTTATTTCAAATCATATAATCCCTCCGTCCCATAAAGATGTTCCTATTTGCCATTTTTGTTTGTTAAAATGTTCGGAATAGTCAAATGGGACTATCATTATGGGACGGAGAGAGTAGTAGAAAAGGAATTTTGAATGGAACATGAAACCGGGTAAACTTATTTTCATTTTGTTAACATAAGAAACACGCACGTAAATTCATAAAGTTGACCCATATATTTACACAGGCTATTACCGTGGGGATTGTTACTATGACAAATTCAGTAGAATCAGTGTCGCGAAAAAGCTCTCGCACTTTTACCATCCTTTCCCTTAGTTTTTGTAGCTTGTCGGACTACATAAGCAGCAGAAAAGATTTAAAAACAAATAAACAAATAGCACCATAAAAAAGATTTAAAACTAGTAAGCTCTTGAACAAATAATGCTCCAATCGAAGCTAGTCTTACAGCATTGTCCCGTTTTCCTTCTTGACCGAAGACTGATTTGATTGCTGAAGTAGCTGATGATATTTTTTCTTTCAGCTGTAACAGGAAACATGGTTTAGTACACCACTAAAATGCAAACAAATGCTACTACTACAACAACAAAAAAAGACCGTATGCATGCAGTAACTGTACCATAAAAATAGCCTATGGAATCCGAGTTGAAGATATATTACCTTTAGTATCTTTCCAATTGATGCATCCAAGAAGTCTGGCAAGGATAAAAGCCGTAGTGTATGCCCCTGATAAGAATAGCCTATCAAGTTCAAGATATGATTTATTTCCTTTCATATAATGACAATCTTTAACACATTTCACTCACTGTGGGGGCAGTATCAAAGATTATACGTGTAAACATGTTATATTCTTCTGATTCCAGGAATTGAATAACCTGGAAAAAGGTCATATGGTTAGTATGGGCGCAGTAGAATTGCTTACAGAAAGTTACCCAAAAAAAAAAACTTAAAAGACTATGAGTGCCTTGGAAATGGCAATAGCTTCATCCAAACCAGGAGGTGGTGTGTCCAGCAGCTGTCCCAACTTCAGTTCTCCTAACTTCATCAGTCAAATTCAGAAAAAATTAAATAAATTTGAAGTTAAACGTTTACACAAGAAAAACGAAATAAAAATGCTAATTGTCAAAATGCTTAGAGGGTAAAACAGATGACAGATGTCATTAATCTGTCTTCTCCACAGAAAGTTGCAATTAATTTTTCATGAGCATCATAAAGTTTTATATTGCTGTTGCTACATACTATGAGCAAATGTGTATCCGCAGCATTTAGAACATGAAAATAGCCACACACGCGCACGCGCATACACACACACACACGTACCAAAAAAAAGGAAGGACTGAAAACTCTTTGAGGTGTTTGTATACAATGGTAACTAGAGATGCAATAACAAGAAGAAAAATTGACATTAATGTATTCATCATTTCATATACTCCATATTTTAGTAAATTTAGTCACCTGGTCTGCAAGCATTCCAAGGCCCATGCCATCCATGAAATCTTTCACCCCAGTCCCTCCATTTTTCTGGCTTGCATCACGGAATTCTTCCCTAGCTTTCTCAGGATTTATCTGAAAGGTACAACCATTTAACACCACAAAACTATCACCACGAAAATAAAAACATAGCGACGGTTGATTTATATTGGTGCAAGAAATAACGGATATAACTGTCACCAGAGAAACTAGTCTACACAGAATAAGGACTATCTGTACAAACCTCAAGAGCAAAGAGTGGAGAAATAGGTCCTTCAACAGGTACAAGAGTTCCTCCAGTTAAATCCTAGGAAGCAATTATAAGTGATATAGAAATTAAAGTTGAAAGGAACTAAAGTAATGCATACAGAGTGTAGAAAGAACTATTTAAAACCTGGGCAAACGAGTCACTTAAAGAATGTGCAGGATCAGTTGAAACCACTAGAGTGGGATGACCACTATTTGCAAACTTAACCGCAAGAGAAGCAGCACAGCTCGTCTTTCCAACACCTCCTTTCCCACCAAGCAAGTAATATTTCCGCTGGGTTCCAGAAACCATTTCATCAAACCCTGCTGTGACTTCGACAGGAGCAGCCACAGATCTCACTGCCAAAAAAGGGAACATGTGAAGAGGTTTTCTCAGATCTCCCAATTATGACTGCACAAGAACTCATAGCCACTTAAATAGTGAATGAAGCTAGCCTAAATTTCATATCATGCTTCAAATAAATTATTGCACTAGCTTATATATGCCAAAGATAATGATCGAACTGAATTATATGGACCAACAACACTTTTTACTCTATTCAACCCAAATATAGACTACCCACCTATTTACTCTACTGATCATAACTTTTTCTAGGAAAGAGGCATATTATATTCTACTACATGAAACCCCCTTAATAAACGGTACTATATTAACTCCACCGAAGACCTTATAGAAGAAACATGCTATCGTATTCCAACCACATTGTTTCCTGGTTGAGGATGATGGGTGATCCAAATAGACCAAGCATAATGGGATAAGTGCCTGGACTACAATAGGAATGCACTCAGACCTTCAGTATGTAATGCAAGCAATTGCTTCCATAGCCATGTGGTTGTTTCCAGGGGGGTAAACAACTTCGTACTAGTTTAAAGCTCCAATTAGATTAACATTGTATGAGCCATAGGTCGCATCACAGTGTCTTGGAAGTAAGGGTTTAAACTGAGGACACTTGTAAGACTAAGGCTGTGTAAATTGGGGTAGTTCCATACCCCTATGTTACTCGGATTCCTCGGGATCGGGTATCCGACACTGGTACGGATCCTAGTGTCGGATTCACTTTTCCTAAAAAAATTGGACACGGGGACACCCCTAAAATTAGGATACGGGTACGGGGATACGTTAATAACCAAATATATTGAGTCTATTTATATACTTTACTTTTAAATGAAATCAACTCACTCTTTTTTTGCTAAGATATAATGTATAATTAAGTAAAACAACATTAAAACTTGTAAATTTTTTATAAATGAAGTCAACTCACTCCTTTTTTTTCTTTTTAATTTTTCTTGTCGTATCCGAATGAAAATGCGGGTGTCGGGATGTCTTGTCGGACACGATACGTGTCGGATACGGGTACTTCACCATATTTGAAGCTTTCGCACAGCAGAAGGAGCATTTTTACTGTCTGTCTACATTGTCGAGCTATTAGAATATGATTTGGTAAATCAGCTGTCAAATATATTGATAAAAATTTAGACACTGCATGTAAGTTAAAGATGAGTTAGTTACATTGACATGATGGTATGAATAAGAAAGCAGAGTTTTATCTTGCCAGCATTTGATACTATTGTTGATTCTTGGGCAATCTAAATAGCCATGTCAATCTTGTTTATCAGTAGTGATCATTGAATTTTTCATATTCTAACGAATCTAACCCTTGAGTCCTGATTCATGTGAATCAATGAATGCAGCAGAAGGTGTTGCCAGTGGTTGTAGCATCCCAACATAAGAGGTTAGTGACTAGAAAACATTGAACATAGTTTAAGCTCCAAAGTGGCGCGTTCTGCATAGAGCATCCATTTACCTCAGCATTGAGGCACAGTTCGTTTATAACTGTACTTGCGAGGCATGCTTTGGGCAAAATAAGTCGCCAGACAGGGCCATAATAGTAGATTATATCTAGTTAATGAGAACACCCACACAACATCAGAACATTATATGCCAAGTTCATGCGTGAACCCGAAATATTAAAAGTTGTCCAGGTGGGACCCATTCATTTTAGGGAAAATTTGTTTTACATTTCAAAAGAAAATCTAATTAAACAAAAAAAGGGAGACTCAAGAAGCAACTAGAAAGAACCCCCCCCCCTCTAATTATGAAATGTTGCAACATTAGCCCCTCTTTCCATTTACGGAAGTTTCTTAAAATCATCATATCTATTTTTGCAGCAATTCTAAGGTTCTAACATTATCGCGCACCAATATTTAACTACTTCAAATCATTTTCCATGGCCTAACAAATAAAAACTTAAAATCCATCACTTCGAATCTTCAACCCTCTTTCAGGTGATGAAGGGCAGAATCAGGTTTTGCCTCCTCTTCCTCTCTCTCTGATATTCATGCTTGCAAGTTTTGGCTACATCTCTAACTTATGTTCTTTGTTTCTCTATTTGTCTTAAAAGTTAGTTTGCTCGGGATTCTATGCAAGTGCGCGTACATCAACTTACTCCACCTCCCCAGGAGAGTCCAAGGGCGGAATCCCCTTGCCAGAGCCACTATTAGGGACAGCTCCATCATGGCAAAGGAAACACCATCAATGGGAGACACAAAGACTAATCCCTGTGGCAACCTCATATTTCGCCATTCAATCAAAAGGTACATATGGGTCTACCCTAACAAGAACTAGAACTGGCTTCCAAATGGAACTACCACATGAACCCATAGGAATCATCAAATTCAGAAATATACTAACCAATACAAATAATCAAAAGTTTCAACCCAAAAAAAATGAATCTTTTAAAAAAAAACCTGCTAAAGCGAATAATATTCAGTCCATTTCAAATATTCAATCAACTATGTAAAATTTACACAGACACAAAATTGACACATTAAGGAGAACCCCCCCACCCCCACGCACACACACACACACAAAGATTTGAACTTTAAAGCAAACATTAAAATTAAAATTTCTGAAAGTAATGAGGTTTACCTTGAAATGATTTTCTTGGGAGTTTTCTAGTGATGTAAAGAGAGAGAAAATCAGAGGTGGAGCTTGGATTGACCCTCCAGTGAGAGAAAGAAACATGGGTCTTGGTCGATTCGGAAAGGAAACCCACCACTCTCGTTGATTTTCTTGAGAAGAAACTGGTTGCGGGCGGTGAAGCCATGGATGTCGCATATGATATTGCTGCCATTTTTTCTCAGTTTCTTGTTGAAGCAGGAAAGGAAAATAGAAAGTACGGTTTAATAGTGCAAGATAATAAAATTGCTTCTTGCAGTTAACCCGACCCGAATGCATATGAGTTTAGAAATCCATACTTTTATAGTATTAAAGTAGGCAAAAATAAACATGGATGTGACACTTCATCAAGAAATGAGATTATCTTGCATTTTAGAAAGTCACATCATCCTAACTTTTGATGTGTCGATGCTTTTCAAATTCGACTATTTGTTGAGTATATTAGACAATAATATGAGGTATGATATTAGGTACAATTATATAGGAGTATATAATAGAACTATAAATATTAGGTATGTTATTAGGTACTATTATATAGGAGTATATAATAGAAGTATAGACTAGGGTATGTAACTAGGTATAAGTAGTAATAGACATATACTTTTATATACGTATATAATAGAAGTATAGACTAGGTAGACTATGCATTAAAAAACGCTAATAAATTGATACATTATCAACTTTTCTATTTCTTATGTACTCCTCCGTCCCAAATTTCACTTAGAAAATTTTGAAATGACACGGAAATTAAGGAATATTATTATAGTATTAGGAGAGAGAATGAGTGGAAAAAGTTGTTGTGAGTGTGAAAAAATTAAATAGGAGAGAAAATTGAGCGGAGAGGGAATAGTAATTATAATGGTGTCCTTACATGAAGATTAAAATAATGTAGGAGAGATAATGAGTGGAGAGAATAGTGATTTAAGGTTTCTATTTTGGGAATTCTTAAGTGAAGTGACGCCCAAATGGAAAGTTTTCTTAAGTGAGGTGGGACGGAGGGGAGTATTGATTATCCTAATTCAACTTTTCATATATAAAAATGCATTATTTTATTTTCGAAATACATATGATTTTGCTTGAAAATATGATAATAATTAAAGAAATTTATTTTAGTACTCCAAAAGGCAAAAGATGTTTAATGTTTTTATTTAAAAACACTAATAAATTTATACATTATCAACTTTTCGCTCTTCTTATATATAATGTGTTAATACTATGTAAAGGTCATTAGTTAAAAGTAATAGGTATTAACTTTAAGTATTCACCAAGAAGAAATATGGTTTTACAAATTCATGAACGGAAGATTTATTCATATCTTCATCGTTTAGTATACTTCAACCGTTAAAATTTATGAAGAATCATTGCATTAGTTTCACATTATGTTCATTAGTAACATGCATATGATTCAAAAGAGACACCAACGTAATTTAATTTTGCTATCTATTACTAAACATATAGAAGAATATAATTTTATTTAGTTATAATCAACGGGAATATGAAACAAGTTGAAGTTTAAAGGTTGTAATACTAACTAATACAATAATAATAAAAAAAAATTTTAGACTATTCATAAAAGATCAATAGTTGAAGAGTTATCCATTTTCTTCATTCAAGTATATAAATACTAATTTCCTTTTGACAAATGTTTGTTTTTGCTCTTCCATCACTTTTGTAGAAGCGATTCTACACGAAGAAAAAATGTGTCAAGGTTCTAGGGAATGCTATTGTAAGTATTCACAAAATCCATTTTTTTTTTCAAATTTGTCAGTGACTTATTTATAATCTCTTTTGACTTATTTTGAATAGGATTTGTTTTTTATATTTATGTTTGTGTTTATTATTTTGAATTTGATTTTGATTTTGATTTTAATTTTAATTTTAACTTTTATTTTATAATTTTTGTCTTTATTTTGATTTTATTTCTTGCTTTTTTTCTATTTCTTTTATGTTTGTGAATGTTTCTTTCACTTTTTAATTATTAGAATTTTAATTTTCATTTTTCATTTGCATTTTATTTTTTCGTATGTTTTCTTTAAATAAGAACTTTGTTTGGATTTTTTTTTCTTTCGATTATGATTTGATTTCTTTTACTTATTTGTAAAGTTGATTTTAGTTTTATTTCTTTTTTTTTTTCATATTTGCTTTACTTTCATTTTTTAATATTATTTTCCTTTTTTTCAGTTTGTGATAAAAAAATATTTCTTTTATTTCGATTAAAGTTTGATTTTTGGTGTATTTATTTATATTTGGGTTTGATATTGATTTTCATTGATGAATTTTTCAAAATAGTTTTTTTATTTCTTAATATATTTTGGTTGTGTTCATGAATGCTTCCTTTTTATTATTTTTTATTAAGATTCGATTTTCATATTTCATTCAATTGTTTCATCTTTCTTTCTTTTGTTTTTTTTTTCTATTTTGATATTTATTCTACTTTGACTTTGTATTATTTTTAAAAATATTCAAATTTATTATTTATATGTTTCTACTCTTTATTTTTATTATATTTTTTGAACTCTTATTTTTTATTGTTTTTCCTTTATTAATAGTTGACTTTCATATTTCTGTTTTGATATTGAATTCATTTTTTGTTACTCCCTCCGTCCCACTTCAAGGTTCCTACTTTTTCTTTTAATCCGTCCAATTTTAAGGTTCCCTTCCATAAATGGAAAGTTTTGAATATATTTATACCCTTACGATTTAATATATTTACAAAAAACTATTCATTATACCCTTATAGTTATAAATTAACCTATTTACAAAAAAACCAATCATTAACTTACTATTCCTCCCACTCATTCTCTTTCCTATTAAATATTTTTAACTTTTACATTCTCTCTCCTCTAATCTTCTACCCATAAAACCAATCATTAACTACTATTCTCTATCCCTCATTTAACTTTTACATTATCTCTCCTCTATTCTAAACAACATAAACAAATTTTTTTCTTAAAAAACGTGAAACCCACACCAAGAAACCTTGGTGTGGGACGGAGGCAGTATTATTTTATTTATTAAGTTTTTGAATATTTTTATTTGTTGTTGCGTTTTCTTTCTTCTATTTTATTCATACTTACAAATGAATTCTATCAAATTGCTAAGATTACAAAAATTAACTATAATGATATTTGTTAATCTTACTTTTATCTTTTATATTGATTTATATATTTATTTTTTCATATTGTACAAACATTAATGATCTAGAAGTCTTGAGGGAATAATGAGAAAACAAATCACAAAAATATTAACAGATTACGGAGAAAAATATTATGCCATAACCCTAACTCTAAATACCTCTTTCAAGACTCCATCTATCCCATCATCACATGACATAACAAATGAATTTCATGGTTAGCCTTTTACAAACCGTAAATCGTAAACTTCAAATTTGTCATCGAGTGAAATGACAATATTATTCCTAAATCTATACACACATTTCCTAATGTTATTTTCACCTATAACCTTCAACCCAATTTCTTTCTCAATTGTTATTCACACTCGCAGCATTCAACCACCCCTCATCAATTTTCACCTTCCGCCTCATCAATGTTTTCACCTTCCCCTCATTCATTTTCACCTTTTTACAAATCACCTCCTTCATTTTTTTTACATTCCAAAAAATTACTACCTCCCTTTCCTTCCTTTTACCATCATTTCTCTCCAAAAAAATAAAAATAAAAAAAATTCATACATATTTTATTCAAGACAAGAGATTCAGCAGACTCATCATGGATGCTCTACAATCGAATGTTAATGTAAGTTTTCTTCCCTTTCTAACCATTTAAATGTGTAAACAATGTCTTTTTTGTTTTCGTTGCAATAATTAGGCCAGTAGTGACCGAAAATCAGTTCAGGTTCGGCCACACCCGGCCGAAAATATTAAAAAGTTCGGCCACACCCGGCCAAAAATTTGAAAAATTTTGGCTCTGATTTGTCGAATCTGGGTTGTTTTTTGGCCATACCCGGCCGAACTTTTTAAAATGGTTCAGTCACACCCAGTCGAATTTGGGAAATATTTCGGCCACCACTGGCCGAACCTTTGTTATTCTTCTCACCCCTTCCTTATTATTTTATTGAATTGTTGCAGTATTCACTGGATGACAACAACTATGTCTCGGTTGATTTTGAAAGCATTTTGCGAGACTACACCACAGAATTCACAATGCCCTTGTTTTTTAGAGACCGTAAAATAATGTTTGAATGGGCGCGTAAAAAGGGGGAGGAGCATGGGTTTATCATCGTAATCGATCGGGCGGATAACGAAAGCCGTAATTCCGCTTCTCGAATGACGCTTGTTTGTGAACGCTGTGGGACATACAAGGAAAAACCAATCTCTCTGTCCTCTCAAGAATCACAACAATGAAATATTGGGGAAAAAAAGAAAAATAGTAAGAGCGGATTAAAGAAATGCGGTTGTAAGTTTCAGTTTAACGCCAAACAAGTCACGGTTGATAGTGAATGGCAATTAAAAGTGATTTGTGGCATTCACAATCATCCGATTTGCCAATTCATGTTGGGTCACTCTTATGCCGGTAGATTACAGAAACCAGAGGAGGAGTACGTGATAGAAATGTCACATGCAAATAGCCAGTCGAAGGATATTTTATATGGATTAAAAGAAAAATTTCCGGAAAACAAGTCCTTAATACGGACTATTTATAATGCGCGAGTGAAGAGCATGGCAACTGAGCATGCGGGTCGTTCTCAAATCCAACAGCTCATGTTTAAATTGAACGATCATGTTTATCACTTCGAATATCGGCAATGCGAGGATACAAATGTCGTTAAGGAGATATTCTTTGCTCATCCGAAAAGCATTGAATTGCTGAAGGCATTTCCATACGTCTTGTTCATGGATTGCACTTACAAGACAAATAGGTACAATTTACCTTTGCTTGAGATTGTGGGCGTGACATCAACCAAAATGACCTTCTTAATTGCTGTTGTATACCTAGAAGCTGGGAAAGAAGGAAACTACACATGGGCATGCGAAGTGTTGAAATCTCTGATGGATCAATCATGTCTTCCTAATGTTATCGTGACCGATAGGGAGCTTTCCTTGATGAATGCAATTCGTGAGACGTTCCCAACGACAACTCATTTGCTCTGTCGATGGCATATCAAAAGGAATATTCTAGCAAAATGCAAATAAGTGTTTGATATGCAAGAGATTTGGGAGGCGTTCATTCTTCATTGGAATGTAATAGTCAAAGCTGATACAGAGGCATCGTTTGATGACCATTTACGGCGATTATCAGAAGATTTCAGTCAATATCCCGATGCGGTCAATTATGTCCTGAACCAATGGATTGTGCCTTACAAAGAAAGATTTGTCTCGTGTTGGACAAACCATGTTATGCACTTTGACAACTTGACTACAAACATGTATATCGGGCGAACTTTATGTTTCTGTCATATGTTTTGATGTTTCCTATGTTTTGTTAATTATATGCTAATAAAATACGTAACCTATGTTAGGGTGGAGAGTCAACATGCCTTGTTGAAGAAACGACTTGGATTGAGTCAGGGAGCATTTGAGACATGTTGGAAACAAATTCATAAACTCATCGAATGCTCCCATATTGCAATCATTGCCTCATTTGAGAAAAGCAGGACTGTGGTTCAATATAAATTCAAATCATCGCTATGGAGCGAGGTTAGAGGTATGGTGTCTATAAATGCATCATTGGATTATGTGAAGACCCCGTCCCGGAACCTAACACGTGTCCCGAGCTGGAGCGTCTCCAAACTAACTCAACATACCTAAACTTTTTAAAACTTTGGTTTAACTTACAAATTTAAACATACTTAACATAACCATTTCAAAATAACTCTACTCCTCTCCACATTGGAGTAAGAGTTGAATAACTTTGAAAGTAACAACCTGTTTTAGTTACAAAAGATTTCGGTTATAACGTAGAAATTAAGTTTTATAAATACAACTCCATAAAGGAATTACCAAAATACACTTTCTACGCCAACCTATACATACCCCGACAATCCTCAAAACATCACTTCCAAACTCCTCTCCGCCCTTACTTGGCCGGTCAGCCTATCTCGGGATCTAAAAATATTAAAGGGAGAGGGGCGAGAATAAATCTCAAAGAAGCTATTATGAATGCAAAGAATATGCCAAGTAAGATGCAACACATAACAAGTTGCATATAGCACATTGGAAAAGCTGTAAACACCTTACATTACCTTGGTTTACCTTTTCCCGTCTGAATAATAGTCGTACAACATTGGGGAATAATACCCCAATCTTAGGTGAGCTGCTTAAGCAATACTCACATCTTATAAGACCCATTTTTCAGGGAACCATATAAGAAAGCAGCAACTCTGTAAGGCTTTTGGCTCAATACAGATGCTATAACCCCGACATGTGGCCACAGGAGGGGACGGTCACAGATATAACATAATCTGATCACATTAGGTCACACTTCCATAATTGATCGTATTATGTCATACCCCCAACATCAGCTGATTAACACATTATCAAGCACATAATAGTTATTTGAAATATAATCCACAAAAGGGATAAGCAATATAGCCACATGGTAAAATATACTCATGTTCAGCCAATATCATAGTGCAACATTTAAGTAATACACTATACATAGCACCATCAATGAATATGTAATCAAGTAAGATAACAAGGTATCATTAACCAACCTTTCATAGTCAATATACAACAATACATGGCCTCTATAAAGGTCCAAGCTCAATTTATCAAGTTGGAGTCACATTTACTAAGTGATCAAACAAGATTGCCAAACGAATTATGAGTCAGATTTAAAGTGCTTCCGCAATTCCATTTTAACCCATTTAGGTGTCATTAAGGGGCCCAAGTATTCTACTTTAACCTAAGTTGAAGGGAATTAATTCATATCTTAAGTAGATTAGATTACTACTATTTTAAAATGTTTAAGAATAATGGTATGCGGCTGTTGGTAGGATTCAGCAAGAAGGAAAACTGGAATAACAATCTGTGGACATGGGCGACCGCCCAAGCTGGTATGGGCGATCGCCCAAGCAAGGGTCACAAAGGGTGTTAAAGTTTCTGTGGTGATGGGCGACCGCGCAGAAGGCTCATGGGCGACCGCCCAAGGCATATGGGCTACCGCTCAAGATCACTTGGGCGACCGCCCAAGCTGAAGAAGAAATGGGAGGCCAAGGCTGGACTGATGGGCGGCCGCTCAAGCCCCCATGGGCGACCGCCCAGGACCCTTTTCCTGAAATCTGTAGCTCACCCAAAATCCATACCAAGCTTAACCAAATTTTGTAACCATAAGAAGGAATGGCTAACTTTACAACCTCATCCTAAATCATTTCAACCCAAAGTAACATAACCTAAACCTAGATCATTTACCACTTGCTTTTTCACCCATTTCACTACCACATTTCAAGTTTAACCCTCTTAATCTAAATCAACCCATTTTCTTACACTCTTGATCAACTTCTATAAACAACAACATCATTCTATGACATTAACCAATTCCTCAACTCCAAGAAGGTTTCCAAAGCATCAAATAATCATTATAATAACAATAACAACATCAATAGTTCATGATTATTTAATGAAGGGAAATTCATAATAACTCACCTTAGCAAATATGGGATGGAATAAGGATTTTCTTGGCTTGATGTGCTCCCCAAGTTGCCCCGAACACGAAAGTACAATCGGATTGCCAAATGGAGAAGAATTGAATGCCTTAGAACTTGGAAGGAGAGATTCTTAGGAAAGAGCTTCCATGGATTTTTTGATGGGGGAGGTGAATGAGAAGGATAGAGGAAGTATGGGAGGAGGTTGACTAAAGTGAAAGAGGGGGTGAGGGAAATAGGGGGAAGACATGCCCCCCCCATGCCAAATTAATTGTGGTCTTTCAATTTTTCACACTCAAGCCCCTTAAAGTTTAAGAGATGAAATTAAACCCTTTACTTCCTTCCTCTACACAAGGAAAACATAACTACTCACATTTGATTTATTTTCAATTACTATACTTCAACAAGATAATTTAATCTATTTCCATTTTATCCTAAGGCTTTAGAATTATTTCACAACCATCTCAACCTAACACAAGAAATCAAGGACATATAATGAACACATAATATTAACAATAATATTAAAAGCATATAATATGATACTAAAATAGTGCCTAGGGTTAGGGTCGTTACACTCACTCCCCCTTAAAGACAATTCGCCCCGAATTTTAAAAGGACTTACTTGGATGCTTAAACAACCAAGGGTATTTCGCTCTCATTTTCGATTATAGCTCCCACGTTGCTTCCTCAATGGTATGATTCTTCCATAGGATCTTCACTACCGGAATGCTCTTAGTCCTCAACTCTTTAACCTAGAAATCTAGGACTCTCAATGGTTCTTCAACATAAGACATATCCGCTTGAATCTCATCAGGGGGAGAACTCAAAATATGGGAAGGATCATGACAATAATTCCTCAACATCGAAACGTGAAATACATCATGAAGCAAAGAAAATGAGGGAGGTAACGCCAACCGGTAAGCCAAATCCTCAATCTTTTCTAGAATCTCAAACGGACCAACAAACCTCGGAGCCAATTTACCCTTATTATCAAACATTTTAATTCCCGTCCTCGGAGAGACCTTCAAGAACACGAAGTCACCCACCTGAAAAGATAAGTCCCGTCTTCTAATGTCGGCATAGCTTTTCTGTCTACTCTGAACCGTCTTCAATCTATCACGAATCACCTTGATCTTCTCCGTCGAATCTCGAACCAAATCCGGGCCCCAAAGCCTTGCCTCACCAACCTCGTCCCAACACATCGGAGATCTACACTTTCTACCATACAACGCCTCATACGGAGCCATCTCAATACTAGACTGATAACTGTTGTTGTAGGCAAACTCAACTAACGGTAGATGATCTTCCCAAGACAGTTGGAAATCCATCACACAAGCCCGTAACATATCCTCAAGTATCTGAATGGTTTTCTCGGACTGACCGTCGGTTTGAGGATGAAACGCCGTACTAAAACATAGCTTAGAACCCAAAGCTTCATGCAATGCTTTCCAAAATCTAGAAGTGAACCTCAGATCTCTATCGAAAACAATACTAACCGGAACCCCGTGAAGTCTAACAATCTCCTTAATATACAACTGAGCTAACTTTTCCATCGAGAACTTGGTTGACATCGAAAGAAAATGAGCCGACTTTGTCAATCTATCCACAATAACCCAAACAACATCCATCTTCTTCGTGGTAAGAGGCAAACCCGATACAAAATCCATCGAAATCACTTCCCATTTCCACTCCGGAATATCTAACGATTGAAGTAGTCCCGCCGGTCTCTGATGTTCGGCCTTGATTTGTTGACAAGTTAAACACTTAGAAACATAATTCGCAATTTCCCTTTTCATCCCATTCAACCAATACCCACTCTTCAAGTCTTGATACATTTTAGTACTACCCGGATGAATCGCAAACTTGGACTTATGACCATCCTCTAGAACACGCCTCTTGATTTCCGGTGATGAAGGAACGCAAATTTTCCCTTGGAAGGTTAAAATCCCATCTCTATTCAACGCAAATTCCCCGGCTTTTCCCTCTTGCACTTGATCTAAAATTTTCTTCAACTCCGGATCACTTTGTTGAGCTTCCTTCAAATCTCCATACAATGTAGGAACGACTCGCACATTCGCAAGTATTACTTCAATCCTCAACTCTTGGGTACTCAAAGCTGTCACATAAGCCTTTCGGTTAATCGCATCCGCCACAACATTGGCCTTTCCCGGATGATAGGAAATTACACAATCAAAATCCTTCAAGAATTTTAGCCACCTCCTTTGCCGGTTATTCAACTCCTTTTGGGTAAACAAATACTTCAAACTCTTATGGTCGGTGAAAATCTCGAATCTCCCCCATACAGATAATGTTTCCACTTATGCAACGCAAACACAATCGCGGTCAATTCCATGTCATGAGTAGGGTAATTCTGTTCCGTCGGTGATAACTTCCTAGAGGCATACGCAATCACTTTCCCATTTTGCATTAGTACACATCCTAATCCCGCCTTCGAGGCATCACTATAAATAACAAAATTCTCACAACCATCCAGAAGGGTAAGAATAGGAGCCGTTGTCAACCTCTTCTTCAACTCATTGAAACTTGCTTCACACTTGGAATCCCATACGAACGATATAGCTTTCCGATTCAATCTTGTCAACGGAGTCGCAATCCGAGAAAAACCTTCAATGAACCTTCGATAATACCCCGCCAAGCCAAGAAAGCTACGAACCTCAGTCACAGTCGAAGGTTGCTTCCAATTAATCACGACTTCAATTTTTGAAGGATCCACGGCAATTCCCGAACTCGACACTACATGCCCCAAGAAAGAAATCTGCTCAAGCCAAAACTCGTACTTGCTGAACTTGGCATACAACTGCTTCTCACGAAGAACTGACAAGACAATCCTCAAATAATTTTCATGCTCCTAGGTTTGACATCTTGAATGGTTAAAATTGACTTAAAATGGTTATTCTTCTTTTTCTCTTTCTCTCTCTCTCTTTCTTCTCTTCTTTCTCTCTCAATTTGGTTCTCTCTTTCTCTCTCTAAAAATTTCTTTGTTTCTCTCTTTCTCTCTCTAAAGCTGATTGTGGGTGAGGATGAGAGAGAGAGAGAGAGAGAGAGAGAGAGAGAGAGAGAGTAAATGAAGGGTGAAGGGTTAATGGGTGGGTGGGAATAAATGACAAGTGTACAAAGGGAAAAGGGAGGAGTTTATTTATTTTTTTGGGATTTACTCAACAATTTTACGGGTTTATATAACAATTCTCTTAAATTTATTGATCCTTGATTTTATACTTTTATACATTTGTATTAAGGTTACAATTTTTGCAAAAAATTGTAATATTTTAAACATAAACATAACATGAAAGAAAGATTTTGGTAATTAAAAAATATAAAATTTCAAAGGAGTTTTTATCAAAAACTAACTCAAAAAGATGTTACTCCTTCCGTCCCACTTCAAGGGTCCTACTTTTTCTTTTGGTCCGTTCCACTTCAAGAGTCCCTTTCATAAATGGCAAGTTTTAAACAGTGTTTCAGACATTTATAACCTTATAATTTAAATATATTTACAAAAAAATCATTCATTATATCCTTATAATGTTAACATATTTACAAAAACACCAATCATTAACTACTATTTCATATCCTACATTTAACTTTTACATTCTCTCTCCTCTAATCTTCTACCAACTTACAAAAAAAAAAAAAAAAAAAACAATCATTAACTACTATTTCCTATCCCACATTTAACTTTTACATTTCATCTCCTCTAATCTTCTACACACTTACAATTTTTTATTCATTTTTAAAAAAATTTCTTAAGAAGCATGAAATTCAACCCCAAGAACATTGGTCTGGGACGCAGGGAATATTTATAAAAAAAACATGTAAATTGTGATATTACAAAAAATTACTTTTCTTTCTTTTTTTTTTTCCTTTTCAGTTAAAGTAAGGGGCTTTACCAATAAACCCCTCAGCCAAATGAAATCGACCAATAAAGAAGGACATTTTCAAACTCGTCAATAAGTCTCTACTATAAATGTGGACAAAAATATCCCTAACTGCAATTTCCGCACGTACCATCGCCTTATGCGGTTGATGGGTAAAGATTAGGATCCACTGCTTCGCAATCACTATACATTCTCCCTCCCTCTCTCTTTATTCCTTTTTTTCCTAGGTAATAACAACTGTGAAATTCGCCCTACAGTTGTTATAAAAGAATGACATAAATAACTGAGAAATCTACAACACACAACACAATTATAACATAAACAACTCTAATCATGAACAACTGTGAAAACCTATAAAACATTAATTTGAAATAGAATTCTCAGTTTATAACATAAACCAACACAGTTATAACATAAACCAATTCTATTTCACAGTTATTTAAATAACTGTGAAATAGAATTCACAGTTATTTACACCAAAACTTGTGTCTAAGTTTCATGAGAAATATTAGTTGTTCAACAAACTCTAACCAAAATGACTGTGAAATACACATCACAGTTCAAAAATTTATCAGTTGTTTAAGCAAAATAACTGTGAAATACACATCACAGTTATTTCACAATGAATAAGAATGAACAACTGTAAAAACCTATAAAATATTAATGTGAAATAGTATTCTCAATTTATAACATAAATCAATTCAATTTCACAATTATTTAAATAACTGTAAAATAGGATTTACAGTTATTTACACCAAAATTTGTGTCCAAAACTAAAAGCTAAAACTGAAAACAAAATTAAGTTATTGAAATGGGCTAGTAGGGCTTACTTTCAAATTCCTTCCCAACCCTGCAAATTTTGCAATAAATGTCCGTGCATAAACGTGGACATGCTCGTGTGTGCGAGCTTTTTTCTTTTCGGGGGGGGGGGGGTGGATATGGATAACGTTTCAGCACTTTTGTTTTATTTACTGACTTATTTTTATTAAGACCGTACCATATTATTATTATTATTATTAGTCAAAAACTTATAAAAAACGCGTTTTTTGTTAAGCTTAACAAAAAACGTGTTTTCACACATAAACGCACACACATTCCTCAGCCACTCTCTCCTCTCTCTATACGCAAACAACGATCTTCTTCACCAATCTTCTTCTTCACCTCCAACCATCTCTCCGGCCATCTTCTCCGGCCAAACTCGTTGTCAACCTTCTCCCTCACACCCAAATCTTCACCGGCGACCTCTCTCTATCTCAATTACCCCCTTCTCCTCTACCATTCGTCGACCCTCAGATAAAATCACTTTTTCTGGAATCTTTCTAATGGCGGCCTTCGTTGCTTCTACCTGGTAAGAGAACAGAGATGTGGAAGTAAGAAAAAAGTAAAAAAGTAAAAAAGCAGAAAGTTGAACATCCATCAATCATCAATGATATCTGTGTAGAAAAATTGACACAGGAACAGAGACTCACTTTCTCCTCTTGCTTCCTTTTAAAAGCATTCAATCTCTTCTACACCGACCCATCTCTTGCTCGGTCGGAAGTTGCACCCGAAGTGTTCGAGGAATTGTTTCTGATACATTTTCTTCCTGTTCTCCAGTTCTTCTACCAAAATCAAGTGCCAGTTAGTGTAAAATAGAGTGTCAGTTGGTGTATAATAGAGTGCCCGTTAGTGTATAATCAAGTGCCCGTTGGTGTATAATTGAGTGCCCGTTAGTGTATAATCAAGTGCCCGTTAGTGTATAATCAAGTGCCCGTTGGTGTATAATTGAGTGCCCGTTAGTGTATAATAGAGTGCCAGTAAGTGTGTAACTGAGTGTCAATGTATTTTTGAATGCCAGTTCTTGTAATTTTGAATGCCAGTCCATGTATTTTTGAATGCCAGTTCATGTTTTTTTGAATATCAGCAAAAATAATTATCAGTATTTTTGAGTGCCAGTATATGCATTTTTGAGTGCCAGTAAATGTGTTTTCAAATGCCAGTCCATGTATTTTTGAATGCCAGTGCTTGTATTTTTGAGAGCCAGCAAAAATATTAGTGTAACAAAGTGCCAGTGTTAGTGTAACAGAGTGCCAGTGTGAAGAGTGCCAGTTTATGTATTTAAAAGTGCCCGTGTAAAAAGTGCCAGTTTCAGTTTAACAAAGTGTCAGTACTAGTTTACACTGGCACTTTGTTAAACTGGTACTGACACTTTTTTTGCTGGCACTTTGTTACATATGCACTGGCACTTTATCACACTGGCAGTTTGTTAAACAGGAACTGGCATAAACGGGGGAACCATTAATTACGAAAATGCCACCGTTTATTTTGAACATGGTTGCCAGTAATTACAAAATTGCCACCGTTTATTTTGAAAACACGTTTTTCCTTATCTTAAGAAAAAACTAGTTTTTTATAAGACCAACTCTTATTATTATTATTATTATTATTATTATTATTATTATTATTATTATTATTATTATTATTATTATTTGTTTTATTTATAGGGATATTTTTGTTCACATTGTTAGCAGAGACTTATTTACGAGTTTCGAAAATGTCTGATTTTATTAGTAAATTTCACCACATCTCAAAGTTTTATTGGTAAAAACCCCTTAAAATACCTGATAAATGCATTTACATTGATAAATACATTTATCAGCTGTTTATAATTGATAAATTCATTTATCAGTTTTTTAAAGAGTATTTTTGTGCTTAATTATTTGGTTAAACAACTTATAAATGCATTTATCAGTTGTTTTATAACTAATAAATGCATTTATCACTTATTTGATAGATAAACGCAAAAAAAAAAGTTGTTTTTTTGTAATATTTAAAGAGTTTTTTGTAATATCCAACTTGTGTATTTTTTGTTAAATATCCATCTTTGCAAAATTATACTCCCAAGTTCCTAGTCCCTTCCAAAGAATTGTCAATTTTCCTTTTGATTTGTCATCTAAACAAAGTTGTATTCATACAAATTAAGCAGCATTCATTCTTTTTTTCCTTTTAGACAACAAAATGTTTAATTGTAACTCATAAATCTCTCTCTCTCTCTCTCTCTCTCTATATATATATATATATATATATATATATATATATATAGGGTCAGACTTCAATGAGAACCGTTTAAAATGAGAATCGTAAGAATCACTTATATACACTTGTATACAGTAGATATTTAGCTACTGTATACATATACAAAAGACTGTATACATATACAGTAGATACTTAGCTACTGTATACAAGTGTATACGTGTGGTTATACACTTGTATACAGTAAATAGTTAACTACTGTATACATATACAGTAGACTGTATATGTATACAGTAGCTAAGTATCTACTGTAAACAAGTGTATACAAGTGGTTCTCACGATTCTCATTTTGTTATGGTTCTCATTTGAGCACCTATATATATATATATATATATATATATATATATGATTTTTTGGGTTTCCGTTAAACCACTGTAAAAGCTACAGTAAAACCTATTTATAAGATAATTGACAGAGGAGGAAGATGATGAATACTTACAAAGTGGGGTATGGCGGAGGAGATGATGAAGAATCGAGGTCACACACCAGAATTTTACAGCGAGGCTAAAAATACTTTATTTTTATTTTTATGGTAAGGGTTATATTATGAAGTACAGAAGGTATTTGAAGGAGTTTAAGTTGTGAGACTAAGGGAGCAGGAAAGGTTTTTAAGCTGCCATGGATTTAAGAGAGATTGTTTGGAATTTGAGAAAGATTGCTCTTGATTGATTTTTTCATTCGTTTTTTCGTCGTACTTACAATGTAGCTAGTGAAACATTACAAGAACATGAACAACATTTAAAACAAGTTTTTAGTGAAATAAAAAAAATGGAATAGTAATGTCAAAAAGAAAAATGAAACTTTTTAAAAGAAAAATATCCTTTCTAGGACTAGAAATAGGAAATGGAAAAATAGAGTTACAGCCACACATTTCAATAAAGATTGTTGAATTTTCAGAAAAAATTGAAAATTTAAAACAAATACAAGCATTTTTAGGATTAGTAAATTATGCTAGAAAATTTATACCTAATCTATCAAAACTAGTAGGACCATTATACAGTAAAACAACAAAAAATGGCTAACGAAGTTTTAATAAAGAAGACATAAAATTAGTAAAAGAAATAAAAGAAGCAGTAAAAAAGATTAAACCTTTAGAACTATCATTAGTAAACGACTATATTATAATAGAAACCGATGGTTGTAAAGAAGGATGGGGAGCAGTTCTTCTTTGTAAAGCAAATACATACGAACCAAAAAATAGTGAAAAAGTGTGTGCTTATTTCAGTGGAAACTTTAATAAAACAGGTTTAAAGTGGACCAGCTTAGATTATGAGATACAGACATTAATAAATGCGTTAGGAAAATTTAAAATATTTTTAAACAAAGAATTTACGGTTAGAACATTGAAGTCTCTGTTAATAATAGGTTCACCAGTTGCAGCCTTTGAATTCTGTAATCTTTCTTCAAGAACGACTACCTGTTGTTTTAGCATTTGAATCGTTGGCCATTTTTTGTTGTTTTACTGTATAATGGTCCTACTAGTTTTGATAGATTAGGTATAAATTTTCTAGCATAATTTATTAATCCTAAAAATGCTTGTATTTGTTTTAAATTTTCAATTTTTTTTGAAAATTCAACAATCTTTATTGAAATGTGTGGCTGTAACTCTCTCTCTCTCTCTCTCTCTCTCTCTCTCTCTATATATATATATATATATATATATATATATATATATATATATATATATATATATATATATATATATATATATATATATATATATATATATATATATATATATATATATATATATATATATATATATATATTACTCTTTATATCCTAAATGAATGTCCGAATAATATTCAAAACAAATGTCTTTTTTGTTAAAAAACTGTCTTTTAACATTTTTTACCAAAAAAAAATTGTTATTCATTGTATTATCATAAAACTAAATGTTTAGAAAATGCATAACAAGAATATTTAGGAATATTTGTCATTAAAATGTATAAAAAACACATTTTTTTAATGTTTCTTAAAATAAAATTTGGACATTCAATTAAAGATTAAAGACGGAGGGAATATATATAAATATTTACATAAATTACAAATTTCATTGGGTGTCACTAAAAAACCCTATTTACAAAATCCAATAACCATAGGGCACATCAGCCAAAGACCACATAACCGCTGAGCTGCAATTTAGAGTTGGTCATAATTCCTAATGCTTGATCCTCAAACTAAATAAGAATACAAAAATTCACACCCCCCTTAACAATTCATGCTTTTGTTTCGATTCCGATTCCGATTCCGGTTCCGGTTCCGATTTAGATCATCTAGTGTTAGATTCAAAGTGTCCATAGTACCTTTTCTCACTTCCTCCCCACGAGCCGCCAGTATTTCCTCAATACTCCCAGGTTTTCCAAACAAGCCCAAGTGATCTGCAAATTATTACACCCACCACATCTAGCCACAACCACACCCTTTTCATATGATTCACGAGCAACTGTCTTCACAGATAGATCTTGTATCACAAACCTTGCATGTAAATATCATGCAAGTGTCGTGCCGTGGAGATACTTTTCTTGAAAAATAGTGTGTTTTTGATTGAAATTAATGGATTATTTTTTAAAGGGTAATTTTGTTAAATTACTTAATTGTTTATGTGTTTGTGTTCTATTCCATGAGAACACAAAATCAAATATTTATTTGTCCAAAATAATTTTTGGATTAATAAGATATGAATGCTCAAAGTAAGTGGTATGAAAAGGAAAAACTTGAGTTATCCCACAGTGCTAAGGAAATGAAGTTATCTTACATTGGTTAAGATATAAATGCTCAAAGTACACTATTAGAAATCAGTCTTTAGGTGACAAAGAAAAATGGTCACCTAAGTTATCCTTTTGGTCATTATTAAATTAAGGTGACAAATTTTGGTCGCCAAAGAATTGTTACGCAAAGCCCGAAGCCTTAGATTTTTGGTGACCAAATTTAGAATTAATCACCTAAGATTTCAGTTCTGGTGACTAATTTTAAGTTTGGTCATCTAAGATATCCAAGGCGACCAATCTTTTGGCAACCAAATTTTTGTCACCAGTAATTGTTTGGGACAAATTTGGCTTGGTCACCTCAACTTTGCGTGACAATTTTAAGGTGTCGATTTATCCTGGTCACTTAAGTTTACTCTTTAGCAACCAAGCGATTGGTCACCTAATACTAAATTTAGGTGACTAAGTAATTGTTAGTCACCTAAAAGTATATTTTAGGTGATTAAAACGTTGTCACCTAAAAATATTATATATAAACACTACAATCGGTTCCTTAACTTTTCTTATTTTAAAATTGGTCCCTTAACTTTTTTATTTTCAAATCAGTCCCTTAACTTTTCTTATTCTTAAAATCAGTCCCTTAACTTTTCTTATTCTCGAATCAGTCCCTTAATATTTTTTTATTCTCAAAATCAGTCCCTTAACTTTTATTAATCTTAAATCGGTCCTTGATATTTCATAGTTACACTTTGCTCCCCTAAACTTCTTTTATACTCAAATCAGTCCTTACATATTCTTTCATTCAACTTTGATCACTTAACTTCAAAAAATGCAGATCAAGTCCTCACAATTGGTCCACCACCAGTAACCACCGCCATCCACCATTCACCACCGTCTAACCACCATTACACAACCACTGCACACACAAACGAAATCAGATCTAAATCATAAACCGGGTCTGGTTTCGTTAATGGAGAGAGAAAGAGAGAAAACAAAACCAGATCTAAATCAAGAGAGTGGGGTGCCTTAGGAGAGAGAGAGAGAAAGGGAAAGAGAGATACAACCTTGAATAAAAAAGTTAACTTTTTAACAGTTTTTTGAAAAAATAGTTAACTTTTTAACAGTTTCTGTTAAGTTGTATACTGTATTTTAACTTTTTATTTTTTTTCAATTTTTTTTTGATAAAGGAGACTATTTTAAACTATTGTTTACTACATACATTATTTCCAAAAAGTTGTATAAAAAAAGTTATGAATTTTGAAAAAAATAAAACTTAACTTTTTTACCTTATACCTTATACCCTAAACTCTAAGTGATATACCTATACCTTATACCCTAAACCCTAAGTCATATACATATACTTTATACCTTATACCCTAAACCCTAAGTCATATACATATATCTTATACCCTAAACCCTAAATCCTAAGTCATATACCTGTACCTTATACCCTAAATCCTAAGTCATATACCTATACTTTATACCTTATATCCTAAACCCTAAGTCATATACCTATACCTTATATCTTATACTCTATACCCTAAACCTTAAGTCATATACTCTAAACCTTATGCTTTATACCCTATACCCTAAACCTTATGCCTTATACCCTAACCCTAAGTCATATATCTTATACCTTATACCATATATCCTAAACCCTAAATCATATACATATACCCTAAACCTTATAATGCCTTACACCCTATACCCTAAATCATATACATATACTCTATACCTTATACCTTATACCCTATACCCTAAACCTTAAGTCATATACATATACCCTAAACCTCAAACCCTATACCCTAAACCCTAAGTCATATACCTATACCTTATACCCTAAACCCTAAGGGGCCGTTTGGTTCGGTGAAAAAAAAAAGTGAAGGAATAGAATGGTCAATGGAATTGAATTCCTTAAGGTGGCGTTTGGTTCGGTGGAAAAAAAGTGAAGGAATGGAATTGTCAATGGAATTGAATTTCTTAAGGAATTGGAATGGAAAAAAACTGGTCAACCCCCTCCGTTTGGTTGGCACAGAATGGAATGGAATTGTCATTCAATTCCTTGGCAAATCATGTTTGGTTTGAAAATACAAATTATAGGAATGGAATGAAAGCATATAAAATGACCAATTTACCCTTTAAAAAAAATTTTTTTTTTTTTTTTTTTTGGGAGGGGGTGGGGGGGGTAGGTAGGGGGTATGCAAAATGAGTAAAAAAATTTTTTTCGTGGGGGGTGGGGGTGGGGGTGGGGGGTAGTGGGGTGGGGGGTGGGGGGTGGGGTGGGGGTGGGGTGGGGTGTGGGGGTAGGGTGGGGGTGAAGTGGAGGGTGGGGGTAGGGTGGGGGAGAAGGCAGTAAAAAATAATAATAAAAAATTTCGTGGGGTGGGGGTAGGGTGGGGGAGGGTAGGCGTAAAAAAAATAAAAAAATAAAAATTAATTGGGGGTGGGGGATGGGTAGGCGTAAAAGAAAATAAAAAAAATTTCGTGGGGGGGTGGGGGAGGGTAGGAAAAAAAAATAAAAATAAAAATTTCGTGGGGGTGGGGGGTGGTAGTAAGCGGGGGGAGGATAGGTAGAAAAAAATAATAAAAAAATTTCGTGGGAAGGCGGGGGCGGGGGGTGGGAGGTAGGGTGGGGGGGAGGGTAGGCAAAAAATAATTTTTTTTTTTCGTGGGGAGTGAAGGGGGTGGGGGTGGGGGGTAGGGGGTGGGGCTGGGTAGGGGCTGGGTAGGGGTAGGGGTGGGTAGGGTTTGGGGGTATTTTGATCAAAAAAAAATTATTTTTTTTCCATTGCCAAAGGAATTGAAGATTCCATCAATTTTGTGAAGGAAAGTTGAATTCCTTTATTTGAAGGAATTCAACTTTTCTTCGAAATTTTTTTTTTAAAATTATTGAACCAAACAGGGGAAAGGAATGGAAAAGAGGGAATTTTCCATTCCTTTCCCCCACTTTCCATTCAACCAAACGCCCCCTAAGGAATTGAATTCCTTAAGGAATTGAAATGGAAAAAAACTGGTCAAACCCCTCCGTTTGGTTGGCACGGAATGGAATGAAATTGTCATTCAATTCCTTGGCAAATCATGTTTGGTTTGAAAATACAAATTATAGGAATGGAATGAAAGCATATAAAATGACCAATTTACCCTTTTTATTTTTTTTTGCGGGGGAGGGGGGGGTAGGGGGTATGCAAAATGAGTAATTTTTTTTTCATGGGGGTGGGTAGGTAGGGGATATGCAAAATGAGTAAAAAATATTTTTTTTTCATAGGGGGTGGGGTGGGGTGGGGGTGGGGGGGGTAAGGCATGACTGGATGGGGGGTAGGCAGAAAAAAAAATTCATGGGGGTGGGGGGTAGGGCAGGGATGGATGGGGGGGTAGGCAGAAAAAAAAATCTTGGGGTGGGGGGTCTGGGGTGGGGGTGGGGTTAGGGTTGGGTAGGACAGGGGCTGGGTGGGGGTAGGTAGGGGAGTAGGGGTGGTTTGGGTATGGGGGTATTTTGGTCAAAAAAAATTTTTTTCCATTCCCGAAGGAATTCATCATTCCTTCCATATATGGAAGGAATGAAAATTCATTCCAAGGAATGAAATTTCATTCCGTCGGGAATGGAAAATCTCTCATTCCAATGAACCAAACGGGGCGAAGGAATGATGTCAACGGAATTCTCCATTCCATTCCCTCCGTTTTCGACGAACCAAACGCTCCCTAAGTCATATACATATACTTTATACCTTATACCCTATACCCTAAACCCTAAGTCATATACATATATCTTATACCCTAAACTCTAAACCCTAAGTCATATACCTGTACCTTATACCCTAAATCCTAAGTCATATACCTTATATCCTAAACCCTAAGTAATATACCTATACCTTATATCTTATACTCTATACCCTAAATCCTAAGTCATATAAATATATCTTATACCTTATACCATATACCCTAAACCCTAAATCATATACATATACCCTAAACCCTATACCCTAAATCTTATGCCTTATATCCTATACCCTATAAATCATATACATATACTCTATACCTTATACCTTATACCATATATCCTAAACCTTAAGTCATATACATATACCTTAAACCTCAAATCCTATACCCTAAATCCTAAGTCATATATCTATACCTTATACCCTAAACCCTAAATCATATACATATACCCTAAACCCTATACCCTTGTGAATACCCCGTCCCGATGCAACGCGCATTCGGAAGTTTGAAATAATTAATCATATAATGTCGGATCGAAATGGGATATTCATTTAGTGACACTCGCTTTAAACCATATTAAAATATTAGTTTAATTTTGAGAGTCGCCACGCCACTTTGATATAGCCCAAAGCTTTGAAAAAAGGCTAAACAGTTAATTGGGTTCGGGGGTCAAGTTACAACAGAAGAAGAAACGCTATCACTCCTATTGCCCGACGGATCGGTCTTTCTAGCGTGTGGGGTGTTGGTTGTGTGCGGTGTTTACAGGAATAGATAGAAGAAACGGGATCATGCATAAGGAGGAGGGGAGAGAAAGAATTAGTTGATGATCACACCCTAGAACCTTTGATTTAGGCCCTCGAAAGGTGCACTAATCAACGTTCATCCTTGGGGGATTGTTGATCATGGGACAATTATAACTAAGGTGGAAAGTAAGAAATAGTTCCTAAATCCATTGGGTTTCTTTGGGCGAAACCTTAGATCATCCTCGGCTATTGCATTAAAAATCTATTAAAAAATGTCCTACATCTAGCATAAAGACATAATTAAAATAAACATGCAAATATTAAAATACGACAATAATAATAATAGAGAACAAAAGTATTAAAAAGAGCCCTTACCAATTGTAGCAAGACTTTGGGATCGAATCTAGGGCGATTCGAAGAATGTGGGAAGAAATACGGGTAAAACAAGTGTAATCTCGTTTCTCCCGAATAAATTGTGTGGAAAACTGTAACCGGGCACCCCTATTTATAGTGCTTCGGTACTTGGGCTGGGCTGGCTGAAGGGTCGATCGGCCCTAAATATAAGGGTCGATCGGCACAAAATAAAGGTTCGATCGGCACACAGACTTTAGGTTCGATCGGCACCAAATGAAAGGTTCGATCGGCCATACAGCAGATGAAGGGCCGATCGGCACTTTGATCTGGCGTACCTTCCACGCATGCAATGACGGCGGAGATACGGACGAATGATGAGATTCTTTTAGGGTTTTTTTTATATTAAACCGGGCCCAAGTATTTAGAATACCTTTTTTCGGACCGGGTACTAACAGTAGCCCCTCGACGACGCTTCTTGTAGGACAAGTGGGGTCGACGATAAAAGAATAGGATCCGTCCTGAAAAAAGGGATTTCAGGAGGTGAAACGATGATCTCGCGGATGTGAGGTTTGGACTCGAGCTGTGTCGCAAAAAGATGACCAGGTAGGTCGAGCGGCTGGACCCACGTCGGGCTACCTACGTATCCTAAAAGGAATCAAGCCAAGTCGTAGTTCGAAAGAGTGGGCGTTTAGTACCCAAGAATGGCGGACGTGCGGCGTCTCAAACCAAAGATGCGATGGTGCGGGAATCACCTGAGGGTGCGTGATTGCGCGAAAGTCACTGGAATGCGAAGACGTGACTGTGTGAAAGTCACTGGAATGCGAAGACGTGACTGTGTGAAAATTACTGGAATGCGAAGACGTGACTGTGCGGGGATCACCCAAAAAATTGTGAGTCACCCCGAGAGAATAGGAATTTTTAACTTTGTGGGAGTCACCCCGAGAGAATAGGAATTTTTAACTTTGTGGGAGTCACCCCGAAAAAATAGGAATTTGGCTTTGTGGGAGTCACCCCGAAAAAATAGGAATTAGACTCTGTGGGAGTCACCCCGAAAAAAATAGGAATTTTGACTGTGCGGGAGTCACCCCGAAAAAATAGAAATTTTGACTGTGCGGGAGTCACCCCGAAAAAATAGGAATTTGGCTTTGTGGGAGTCACCCCGAAAAAATAGGAATTAGACTCTGTGGGAGTCACCCCGAAAAAATAGGAATTTTGACTGTGCGGGAGTCACCCCGAAAAAATAGGAATTTTGACTGTGCGGGAGTCACCCCGAAATAATTATAAATGAAAAAGGATTTTGAGTTAAAAAATAAAAGAATTTATTTTGAAAACGGAGGGTTTTTTGAAAAATGGGGGAATTTTTGAAAAAGGGAGAGGTTATTAAATGTCTGGTCAACCGATGTGACCGAGGAGACGCGTGTCAGGCGGGGAAGGGGAAGGGCCGATCGGACCTTCCTTCTGATTGGCTGAGGACAATTGACGCGGATCCGCGTCGCCAAGATGAGATCTGGACCGTTCGATGGTCTCGAAGAAGCACAAAATAATGGGCCGATCGGCCCTTCACCCCATTGGCCAGATTTTACGGCCGATCGGCCTTAAAAGCCGTCCGTCTCCTTCTCTCTTTCACGTCTTCTTCTTCTTCCTTACGAATTCTAAAGCTCTCGCCGGAAAATTCTTTCAAGCTCTCTTGATTTGTGCCGAGTTAGCAAGGCTTGCAATGGATCCCGATGTTGCCGCTTTGGAACTCTTTCTCCACCGACCGGATGCTCCATCGTTGGGCTCATATGGCGGCGAAGGTGATGCTTCCTTTGGCTATGGCGGCGGAGTTGGTGCAAGTGGCTATGGTGCCGGGGGCAGCCATGGTTCTGGTAGTTTTAGGGGCGGTTATGGCAATGTGGGTGGTGGTTTTGAGGGTGGCTATGGAGTTTATGGAGGTTATGGAGGTGGTGATGATGGTGGCAGCCATGGCGGCGGTCATGGCGGTGTTGGCGATGGCAGCCATGGTGGCAACGGTGGCGGTCATGGCGGCAGGGGTGGCGGACATGGCGGCAATGGTGGCGGACATGGTGGTCATTTTGGCGGCGATGACGGTGGTAACGGCGGCGATGATGATGAAGAGGAGGGTGATCCTGACGCCGGGGAGAGTGATAGGAGTGACGCCGACGGGGACGTTGAGGCTAGGAGGCGGCGGGCTTCGCGTAATTATCGGCCCTCGAGGCTGCATTTTATGTTGTTCAACCAGTCCGACTTTTATCCGGGTTTGGCTTTTCATGGGTCCACCGGTCTTCGCTCCCGCGTCGGGATAAAGGTAAAGAATTTTTACTTAACAACGGAATATTTCATGCGTGTGCAAAGTGTTCATTATTTTAAATGCGAGTAATGACACGTACTTGTGCTGTGTTTACCTGCAGGGGAAGAAGATGAAGGGACGTAGCTCCCTTAGAGCGGTTGGTGAGTTGTGGGCACTTCTGCCGGCTGGTGAGGGCGGTCCTCGCGAGAGGGTACGGAGCTTGGGGTTGGCTCCCTTTTTTGACATGGTCTCACTGATGGGTCAGACCAGGAAGTGTACTGCCGTGGTGAAGGCGTGTCGGGAGTTCTGGTGGGACACGACACACACCTTCCATTTGAGTTGGGGTGAGGCCACGATCACTCCTACAGACTTTGCCGTCCTTACTGGATTGAGATTCACGGACATAGCTTTGCCTTTTGATGATACCCTTTATGCCGACCCGGCTCGTCAGATTCAGCTGTTCGGCGCTAGCTTAGGCTCGAGCAGAAATTTCGGCGTCGATGCGGGGAGGTTGTACAAGCTGGTCAAGGCTGCTATTGATCAGTACAGGGCTGGCCAGTATGGGCTTGACGCACTTGTCAGGGGATTCCTTTGGTACGGATTCTCAGTATCGCTTTTCCCCAACTCGGGCCCAGTGTGCCGATTCTCTTTGTTGGGCGCCTTGACTGATTTGAGCTTAGTGCGAGATATCTCTTGGGGAGGGGCCGGCTTGGCCGAGCTGTATCGGGCTCTTGATACTGTTTCGAGGTCCAATACCTCTTCTTTTGATGCCTTTCAGTTTGTTCTGGAGGTATGCCGACTTTTGTCATTTTCATTGTCTTTTTACTTGTTACTTGTCTTTCTGTCTTTATTAATATCTGTTTTCCGTGTCTTTATGAGATCTTCGGCGTCGCGCCGTTCACTTTGCGGGATCAGACTAGGGATGTGCCCGTCTTGCGCTACTGGAGGAAGGAGAATCGGGTTGAGGGGTTCCCGAAGACGGTTCGTGAGTCCGAGTTGAGAAATTTGTTCTTGATGGTCCCAGCAGGCCCGAGTTTTTGCTCTACCCATGGACTCCTGAGGCTTCGGAGATGGTTGGTGCTGTTCGGGATGTGACTGCTTCCCGCAGATTGTTGGTTGGACTGCTTGCTGACGAGATGTACTTGGGTGAGCGGGTTGCGAGACAGCACTATGCATGGGCTCCGCTTTATGCGCCCCAACATCCTCCCAGGAACATGTGGTATCCGAACCGATTGGCGAGGAGGGCGGAGTATCTACTTGGGGTCCACCTTGCTCGGTTCAGTCTTGATATGGGCTATGTGGATTTTGTGGAGCTTTTACGAGATCGCCGCGGGTGGTGAGGCGAGGCTCTGAGGCTGCCGAAATTTCTTGGCATGGGGAGCGAGGATTGGGTCATCCACAGAGCCGATGGGTTCTGGACATCCCGAGATTGCTGATATGCCCCCATTTCCCGACCATTTCTTTGTGCATATGGCCGACGGGGAGGTGAGGGTAGACTTGACACCTACAGAGGCTGATGAGGTGGAGGGCGCTCAGCTTCCTCCGGGCGGTGCCGGCGGGGTATGCCTCTTACTTTTTCTTTTCATGCACTGATTATTATGTTTTAGCTATGGTGTAACTCTCGTGCCTGATTTTGTAGGTTACCCGGGAGTCTTACGTGCGGGCCGTGAGGTAGACCAATGTTCTGAGCCGTCTGCTGAAGAGTGCAGTGCAGGCACTTTCCTGTCAATCCCGGAGATCAGTGGACGTGGATCCGGCGCAGCGGAGACAGCGCTCCCATGATGAGGGTAGCTCGGCATCCCGATTTTCCCGCGGTCGTGCCTCGACCTCCCGTCGGGGTCATTAGGACTTTTTTTTTTATTTTGCAGTACCTGTTAGGGAAAAAGTAGGAACGAAGCATGCAGACTCTATCTTTTATGCTGACTCACTGATGTAATGCAACTGCTTTATGTACTAGTTTATGGGTTTAATATAAAAGTTAGCATTTTCTGTTTATGGACATTTTCTATTTTTGGACATTATCTATTTTTGTACACTGCATTGAATAAGTAAAGACAATATTGTAAAAATAAAATAAAACAAAATAAAACTAAAAATAAATAATAAAAAATAATAAAAATAATAAAAAAGTGGAGCCTTAGAATCCTTGAGCTGCTGAAGCTGTGCCGTACTTGGGGAAGTCAAAGGGTCGATCGGCCTTAAATTAAAGGTTCGATCGGCCCTAAAATAAAGGTCCGATCGGCACACTTCTGTAAGGCGGCTGTTCTTCCTGAAAAAAGGAGCCGATCGGCCATTATGTCTCCTTTTCCTGCACGGATTACCTCGGTCCTTTTCCTGCACGGAGTCTAATACCAAACTTATATATATTCCTTGCCAGCCGACGGTATAAGCACACTTTTTTCTCTCTTCTTTGTCTTTTCTGCGGTGAACAATCATGAACTCCCATCCTTCCGTTTTAATGGAGAAGCAAAGCAGTTTTGAGAGTGATTTGGCTGTTTGGGTATCCAAGGTACCTCGCTCTGTTCGTCATGCCTTTGACAAACGCTTTGGGGTAAAGTGCGTTTGGTCCCTTTTGCCTATGCATCCAAACTGGAATCTCTTACATGCTGCAGCTGCTTTTTGGGATGACTCCAATCACGTTTTCAACTTTTCCTACAACGAGATTACACCCACTTATGAGGATTTTCTTGCTCTGTGCGGAGGGGACGATGTCAGTTCGATAGCAGTTCCTCAGGATCGAGTTCCGTTGGTGACAAGGGTGGCTAAATTTCTGCGCATCCCTACGGCTGTGGCTAGAGGCTTGGTTGAGGGTGTGGATATAGATATATGTGATTTGCCGGGGAGGTTTGCTCATGGTGATGACTTTGACTCGGATTTTGCTTTGGATTGCCTGGCCCTCTGCTTGTTTTCCAAGGTTCTGTTCTCTCCTTATGTGGGGGTAGCTACCAGTGGATGTCTGGATATGGTTGATCAGGCCCGTTCTGGGAGGAGCATCGTTCCGGTTCTCTTGGGCGAGACACTTCATGGTATATCTCAGATAGCTAGGGGTGCTCCACTCATGACTAGGGGTAGTGCCAAATTACTGACCACATGGCTTGAGGATCGGCTTTTTGTTCTAGAGATTCCCCCTTCGAGTGTTAAGCCTTGGTTTCACGGTTGCAGGAGGAAGATTGATCCACTTTCCGGCTTATCAGAGCGGGAGTGGAAGATGTACTTGGCGGAGGTGGATACGGACAGGATTCAGTGGCGAGTACAGCATTGGGGCCTCTCCTTCATCCGGAGCCTTCAGCTTAGGCAATGCTTGATTCGTGTACCAGCTTTTGAGACCACCACTTTTTACTATGCAGAGCGGGTACTTCGCCAATATGGCATGGAGCAGGTCCGTCCTCAAACTTGGGGATCTTCTGAGTTTGATGATTCTGCCAAGGTTCTTCCAATGGACGTTGGTGTTTCGGTTCTGATGGTAAGCTTATGGAGTTCTCATGGGATGCCACGAGTTTATCTTGCACAGCGGACCCTTAGCACTCATCTGTCACATGCTTATTTGACATGGTATGAAGAAAACTTGGAGCCGATGAAGGAGGTGTTGTATGACTTGAGACGGAGATTGATTCCTAACATATCTTCGAGCCATTTTCTCAGAGACAGGGAAGCTTTGGAGACTTCTTCGGACAAAGGGGAAGAGCATCCTCCCAAGAATATTGAGCGGAAGTTGAAGGGCAAGGCGATCGAGGAGGTTCCCCCATTGAAGAAGAAGCATTCGCCTTACTTTAAGAGAGAGAGCAAGAAGAAACCGACTCGACGAGCTGCCAAGAAGAAGAAGGACGGAGATGAGGGGCCTAGTGCCAAGGAGTAGGCCTATATGTCCGAGTATCCACCCACAGTCACATGCAGACACATTAGTTATTTATTTTGTCTTTTAATTTTTTAGTTTCTTTTGCAAGTTATGTAGTCATTAGTATAGTCGAGCTTAGACTCATCAAATAAGTGTAATCATGCATTGATTGTGGGAATGAAAAGTTTATTGCTTTAGTAAAAATAGATTGGATTTTTATTTTTTGGACCGCGCCGATTAAGGCTGCCTACGTTCCCCTTTTATAATGAGAGCCAAGGAGCTCAGGTCGTCGTAGTTCATTTTCGTCAAGCTACTAATTTTAGAGCGGGACAATTTTTATTTTATTTGTTTGCTCTAACTTTTGCCTAGACCGCCCTTTACGGGTTTTCAATCTAGCGAGCTTTTGAGCGCACCCTTTCTTTTATTGCTAGACCGCCCTTTGCGGGTTTTCAATCTAGCGGGCTTCTTTTTGCGTTTTTTTTTTTTTTTATTAGAGGGGAGGGAGAGCTTAATCATAGTAGCGTCTGAGCTTGCTGAGGTTGATGGGCTCCTTGAATTCGTTGCCATCTAAATCTGCCATTTTAACTGCTCCACCCGAAAATATCTTCTTGATCACATACGGGCCGGTCCATGTAGGGGCCCACTTCCCGAGAGGATTGAACTTATTGGGAAGTCGCTGCTTCAAGACCAAATCTCCTTCCTTAATTTCTAAGGGCTGCACCTTCTTGTTGAAAGCCCTTGCTGTCCGTCTTTGATAGGCTCGGATGTGTTCCATGGCTTTGAGTCTACGCTCGTCAAGTGTGGCCAACTGATCGTATCGGCTAGCGGAGCCATTCAACACGCTACTTGATTTTCTAATAAGATCCTCAAAGACGGGACTTCCAATTCAACCGAGCACCGCCTCCATCCCGTATGTCGGGCAAAAGGAGTTTCGCTGTAGCGGTACGGACGGAAGTTCTATATCCCCAAAGTGCCAATGGTAATCTCTCGGGCAGTCCTACCTCGAATTGCCGTTTTCGATTATCTCGTTCGGTTGTCTTGTTAGTTGCTTGATCGCTCCGTTGGTCCGAGGCCTATAAGGGGAAGACTTGTCGGGTAATCTTGAACTGCCCGATGTCTGTCACAATCTCCGCCAAAGTGGGACCCATTGTCCGAGATGATCTCATTTGGTACCCCATATCTGCATATGATATGCTCTTTAATGAGCTGTGACACCTTCTTGGAAGTCGACACCTTGTAAGACTTTGCCTCGATCCACTTGGTGAAGTAATCGTCGGCTACTAATACAAAACAATGCCCGTTGCTTCCGGCGGTGTAATCTTGCCAATCACATCAATCCCCATGTTGCAAATGGCGAGGGGTTACCATCTTTGTACAACTCGTGAGGGGGTACATGGTTCGATTGGAACACATTTGGCATTTGGGACATTTCCGCACAAGCTGGATGCGATCGGCTTCTATAGTGACCTAATAATAACCCAACCGGTGTGATTTTACGTCTCAACATCCTGGCGTTCATGTGCGGACCGCATAAGCCATCGTGTACTTCTTCCATGATCATTTACGCCCGTTTCGCATCTACACGAGTAATAGTAGACCATCGTAATGTCTTTTGTACAACGTATCATCTAGTAGAACAAAGCTGTCCAGGCCAATCGCTTGAATGCCTGCAAGCTTTTGGCTTTCACATCTCCTAGAAAAGACACATCACCCTTCTTGAGATACTCATAAATCTGTGCGTACCACGGATCTTTACTTTCCTCGGTGTCAACTTGAATTTCATAGCAGTAGGCTTCGGCGATGGCGGGGTTCTCTCTCCGGCCAACCACGAGATGGTTTCTGAGACATTCCGTGAGGGATTTCGACCAAAGAAGCCGGTGTAGCTAAAGCGTCGGCGAATCTATTTACGTCTCTGGGTAGATAGTGGAATGTCACTTCTACGAATTGTTTGACTAGATCTTCCATGTGAGTACGTCTTGCTTTGTAGGTAGGGGTCAGCAGGTTTTCCACTTCTTAGATGTACGATTGATGATTAAGGCGAGTCTCCATATACCTCCAACTCCTTCACATTACGTTCTAAAGTGCTTCCAAGCCGGCTATGCGAGCCTCATATTCGGCCGCGTTGTTGGTGGTTGTAAAATTCGGCTTGATGGCGATGGGGGTGTGCTCATCTTTGGGATCGACCAAAAGGATTCCTACTCAGTTGCCTCTCTTGTTTGCGGCCCCATCAAAGAATAGTTGCCATCTCTCTTACGCATCAAGGCTGAAAATCCCCTCGTCTGGAAACTACGGTTCGAAGCCCTGTTCTTACGTGCTAGGAAATTACGCTAGATGATGCGCCATGGCTCTCCCTTTAAGCGCTTTTCTCGGCACATAGGTGATGTCGAATTCCCCTAGAAATACCGACCACTTGGCTAATCTCATGGACGAGAGACGGCTTGTCGAACAAATACTTAATTGGATCCATTTTTGACACAGTAGGATCGGATGTGCGACAAGTAATGCTTTAGCTTATTAACTACCCAAACTAGCCGGTGCAAGTCTTTTCCAACGGCGAGTAGTTTAGCTGTTGCCACTGCAACTTCCGGCTAACGAAATAAACGGCATTCTCTGCAGAGAATCTTTGGCTTCTTGTGCCGGCGTAGCCCCAGCAGTTTGTATCGATTCTTGTTAGGTACAAGAGCAATGGTTTCTCACGAATGTGGGGGCGAAGGATAGGGGATTGACCAAGTATCTCTTGATTCCTTCAAAGGCCTCTTGACACTTCCCGAGTCCCAATCTACACTTGCGGTCTTCTTCATCGAGTCTAAAAATCGGCTCACACATAGTAGTCAATTGATTAATGAAGCGGGCGATGTCTTTATGTAACCGTCCCATGAATCCCTTAACTTCCTTCTCTGTACGTGGTGGCCTCATTTCCATGATAGCTTGAATCTTCCTTGGATCTGCCTCAATCCAGCGTTCGGTGACCATGTAACCCGGAACCTTTCCTCGAACAACCCCGAATGTACACTTGGCGGGATTCGGACAGTGGAGTGCTCGCGCGGCTGTCAAAGAACTTCCTCAAATCAATAAAGTCTTGGCCGTCGACCCTTTGGAATGAATGATCATATCGTCGACATACACCTCAATCTCCTTATGGATCATGTCATGGAATAATGCGTGACCGCTCTACGGTATGTAGCCCCTGCATTTTTCAATCCGAATGGCATTACGGTGTAACAGTATGTTCCCCGTGGTGTAGTGAAGGCTGTCTTCTCTGAGTGCGCCTCGGCCGTCTTGATACGATTATAACCAGCAAAACCATCTACAAAGGACTTGACCTCGTAGTTAGCAGTGGCATCTACTAACATGTCGATGTTGGGCAGCGGGAAGTATCCTTTGGGCTAGCCTTGTTGAGATCACGGAAGTCAACACAAACTCTAACCTTGCCGTTTGATTTGCTGACTGTCACAATGTTGGATAACCACGTCGGGTACTCAATAACTCTGATAAAACCTACTCGGAGGAGCTTCTCTATCTCTTCTTTGACTTGCAGAGACCACTCTGGCTTGATGCGGCGCAATTTCTGTTTGACAGGCTTGGTGTCTAGTGCTAGTGGTATTCTATGCTCCACTATTGAGTTATCCAGCCCCGGCATATCTTTATATGACCATGCGAACACATCCGAATATTCTTTGAGCAGCTCGATCAAAGCTTCCCTTTCAGTCCCTTCGAAGAAGCTTCTGATTTGCGTCTCTCTCGGCTCCTCTTCCGTTCCCAAATTAATACATGCTAACACCTCATCGGCAACTTGGGCTCGACCTTCCCTTTGATTAATAACTTGCTCAGAAATTTCTTTAATGTATTCGTTGTTTAGTGTGTCTGCTTCTTCTAATGAATCATTATTAACTAGGTTAATTTGATTAAGTTGAGCATTATTTTTAGTCAATTTATCATTTAGAAGATTGGCTATGAGGGGATACTCAGAAAGATCTAGCTTTTCATTCATAGCGAAGGGGAAAACAACATTTGCAACTAAGTCATAGTCCTCTGACGTGAGGTCATCAGACTTAGAGGAAGACTCAAACTCAAAAGAAAACACATCTGACTCAAACAAAACGGATGACTACGAAGAAATAGAGGACTTGGGGGAACCAGCGGGGGACTCGACGGGGAGGAGGCATCGATCTTTAGCTCTTGACCATGTATTTCTTCGTGGCTATGGGTCCGCCAAGTATGCACCAATTCTTCGGCTTTCCGATCATGGCGTCACCAACGTCCTTGGATCGACATCGTGCATGCGCTCTGCTCCAATGGCTGCAACCATATCATCCTCTATATTGATTCCCCAAATCTTTGTAGCAAGTCGACCATCCCATTCCTCTGACTCTTACGGAGGCAATATTCTCGACCAACGGCTCATCCAAAGATACTTGCCCTAGTAGATCTGCCCAACTTGTCTTCGATCTTGACGGCATACGCTCACGAATCATGACAACCTTGCCTCCCCTTTGATGTGGATCCATAAGAAGCTGTCTTCATCTTCGACTTCGACTGTCGAACTCAGTATCCACTGAAGATCTCAAAGCCTTTACGTAGTCTACTGTGTGATCGAACCAAGGCTCGTTAAACTCCATGCAAGAGAACTCCTCGCCTTCCTTGACAAAGTAACTATTGAGGGAAAGGCGATATGGTCTCATCTGCGGCTTCTCGTAGGGTAGCTTTGCCCTCTTGAGATACTCAATTCTTTTCTCTTCGGCCCCGATCTTCGGGGTAATAACATAGCCTAAACCGTGCTTCTTGCGATGATCGGTAGCTTCCATTGCTTGCGTAGGTCCTTGGAGATGCTCACCCGGCCCAGTCTGGTACAAATCCCATGTTCCTCATCATTCTGACAGCTGGTCGTACTCTGTCCGATGTTTTTGTGAGGTCTACCGCGCAAACCTGTGCTTGTGCTATTAGCTGAAAACCGCTGAACATAGAACTACCCTCTTCATGCTGAATTTACAGAACCGGCTTTCCCCAGTGCTTGACCCTTGAGACGTTACCAAATCGCTGTAGATGACTGTCACTTGGTCGCCCGACTGAAATTTCACACACTGATGCAATGAGGAAGGGACTCCATTCATCTGATGCAACCATGGCCTACCCAGCAGCATGGAGAAAGTGGAATCGCCACGCCACTTTGATATAGCCCAAAGCTTTGAAAAAAGGCTAAACAGTTAATTGGGTTCGGGGGTCAAGTTACAACAGAAGAAGAAACGCTATCACTCCTATTGCCCGACGGATCGGTCTTTCTAGCGTGTGGGGTGTTGGTTGTGTGTGGTGTTTACAGGAATAGATAGAAGAAACAGGATCATGCATAAGGAGGAGGGGAGAGAAAGAATTAGTTGATGATCACACCCTAGAACCTTTGATTTAGGCCCTCGGAAGGTGCACTAATCAACGTTCATCCTTGGGGGATTGTTGATCATGGGACAATTATAACTAAGGTGGAAAGTAAGAAATAGTTCCTAAATCCATTGGGTTTCTTTGGGCGAAACCTTAGATCATCCTCGGCTATTGCATTAAAAATCTATTAAAAAATGTCCTACATCTAGCATAAAGACATACTCCCTCCGTCCCATTAGTATTAGCACAAACACTGTTTGCGCGGGAATTAAGGAATATGATATTTTAATAAAATGTTGTGAGTGTAAAAGAATGAGTGGAGAGAGAATGAGTGGAGGGTGTAATAAATTATAATGGTGTTGTGAGTATTAAAATAATGTAGGAGAGAGAATGAGTGGGGTTGGGTGAATATTTTATTAATATAAAGTTTCCTTTTTGGGAGTGTGCGGATATTAGCGGGACGCCCAAAAAGGAAAGTGTGCTAATATTAGCGGGACGGAGGGAGTAATTAAAATAAACATGCAAATATTATAATACGACAATAATAATAATAGAGAACAAAAGTATTAAAAAGAGCCCTTACCAATTGTAGCAAGACTTTGGGATCGAATCTAGGGCGATTCGAAGAATGTGGGAAGAAATACGGGTAAAACAAGTGTAATCTCGTTTCTCCCGAATAAATTGTGTGGAAAACTGTAACCGGGCACCCCTATTTATAGTGCTTCGGTACTTGGGCTGGGCTGGCTGAAGGGTCGATCGGCCCTAAATATAAGGGTCGATCGGCACAAAATAAAGGTTCGATCGGCACACAGACTTTAGGTTCGATCGGCACCAAATGAAAGGTTCGATCGGCCATACAGCGGATGAAGGGCCGATCGGCACTTTGATCTGGCGTACCTTCCACGCATGCAATGACGGCGGAGATACGGACGAATGATGAGATTCTTTTAGGGATTTTTTTATATTAAACCGGGCCCAAGTATTTAGAATACCTTTTTTCGGATCGGGTACTAACAACCCTAAACCTTATACCTTATATCATATACCCTAAATCATATGCATATACCCTAAACCTTATACCTTATACCCTATACCCTAAACCCTAAATCATATACTTATACCTTATACCCTAAACCCTAAGTCATATACCATATTACTTTTAATTTTGTATTGACTAGGAAATACTGTTTTAGACTTTGATTAGTAGTGATATTTTTTAGAAAAAGTTATATAAAAAAAGTTAGGGTTTAGGGTAAATGATATAGGGTTTATACCCTATACCCTAAACCATATACATATATCCTAAATCCTAAGTCATATACATATATATACCTTATACCTTATAACCTATATTACCCTAAACCCTAAGTCATATACATATACCCTAAGTCCTAAGTCATATACCTATACCTTATAGCTTATACCCTATACCCTAAACCCTAAACCATATACATATACCCTAAATCCTATATCTTATGTAATATACAAATACCTTATACCCTATACCCTAAATTCTAAGTCATATACATATACCTTATACCCTATATCCTAAATCCTAAGTCATATACATATACCTTATACAGCTTATACCCTATACCCTAAACCCTAAGTCATATACATATACCTTATACACTAAACCCTAAGTCATATACCTATACCTTATAGCTTATACCCTATACCCTAAACTCTAAACCATATACATATACCCTAAACCCTATACCCTAAGTCATATACCTATGCCTTATACCCTATAACCTAAACCCTAAGTCATACCTATATCTTATCTCTTATACCATAAACCCTAAATCATACACCTATACCTATATCTTTTCTTTTATATACTTTCGTTTGTTTAGTTTTTTTTTTTATCTTTTTTTCTATACCTTTTTGTAAAAAATGTATGTAGTAAACAAAAGTCTAAAATATTATTTAATATTCAATAAAAAATTTCTAAAAAATAAAAAATGAATAAAGGATAGTCCGTCCCTCTTTTCTTTTATATGCTTTCGTTTGTTTAGTTTTTTTCTATCTTTTTTTCTATAACTTTTTGTAAAAAATGTATTTAGTAAACAAAAGTCTAAAATATTATTTTCTATTCAATAAAAAATTTATAAAAAATAAAAAATTAATAAAGGATAGTCCGTCCCTCTTTTCTTTTATATACTTTCGTTTGTTTAGTTTTTTTCTATCTTTTTTTTCTATACCTTTTTGTAAAAAATGTATGTAGTACACAAAAGTCTAAAATATTATTTCCTATTCAATAAAAAATTTATAAAAATTAAAAAATAAATAAAGGATAGTCCGTCCCTCTTTTCTTTTATATACTTTCGTTTGTTTAGTTTTTTTCTATCTTTTTTTCTATACCTTTTTGTAAAAAATATATGTATTAAACAGAAGTCTAAAATATTATTTAATATTCAATAAAAAATTTATAAAAAATAAAAAATGAATAAAGGATAGTCCGTCCCTCTTTTCTTTTATATACTTTCGTTTGTTTAGTTTTTTTCTATCTCTTTTTCTATACCTTTTTGTAAAAAAATGTATGTAATAAATAAAAGTCTAAAATATTATTTCCTATTCAATAAAAAATTTATAAAGATAAAAAATGAATAAAGGATAGTCTGTCCCTCTTTTCTTTTATATACTTTCGTTTGTTTATTTTTTTTCTATCTTTTTTTCTACACCTTTTTGTAAAAAATGTATGTAGTAAAAAAAGTCTAAAATTTTATTTGCTATTCAATAAAAAATTTATAAAAAATAAAAAATGAATAAAGGATAGTCCGTCCCTCTTTTCTTTTATATACTTTCGTTTGTTTAGTTTTTTTCTATCTTTTTTTCAATATCTTTTTTTGAAAAATGTATGTAGCAAACAAAAGTCTAAAATATTATTTACTATTCAATAAAAAATTTATAAAAAATAAAAAATGAATAAAGGATAGTCCGTCCCTCTTTTCTTTTATATACTTTCGTTTGATTAGTTTTTTTCTATCTTTTTTTCTATACCTTTTTGTAAAAAATGTATGTAGTTAAAAAAAGTTTAAAATATTATTTCCTATTTAATAAAAATTTATAAAAAATAAAAAATGAATAAAGGATAGTCCGTCCCTCTTTTCTTTTATATACTTTTGTTTGTTTAGTTTTTTCTATCTTTTTTTCTATACCTTTTTGTAAAAAATGTATTTAGTAAACAAAAGTCTAAAATATTATTTCCTATTCAATAAAAATTTATAAAAAATAAAAAATGAATAAAGGATAGTCCGTCCCTCTTTTCTTTTATATACTTTCGTTTGTTTAGTTTTTTTTCTATCTTTTTTTCTATACCTTTTTGTAAATAAAAAATAAAGCCTTTGACTTTGACTATATGCTCGGCCGAGCAAGTTGTTGACTTGCCCGAGCAGAGCATGACAGAATGTCTAGTTTCTGAAATAGATATACTCGGAATATCTAGTTTCTGAAACACGTATACTTGGCCGAGCACTGCAAGTGCCTCGCCTGAGCAAGGCCTGGCAGATTGACCAAGAACACTAAGAGAAAGAACAACGGGAAAAACACCTAGCAACAACAATCCTCCTCCATTCTCATTTGTTGCATCTTGTTACTCTTTCTTTGGCCTCCTAGCATCAGTAGTAATCAAGAGGTGATATTGTCCAAGCTCGATTCAGCTCGTCGGGATACTTAGGTGCAAAGTGCCTCCGGTCCGCACGTTCTATCTTGGAAGACAAGCGCCCCAACAAAACATAAGCACTCGTGCAACAACAACTATCCTTTTATTTATATTTTCAATTTATAAATTTACTAGTACATGCCCGTGTCCAAGGCCACGTGATTTTTTTTATTTTTTTTGTTAAATTATTTTTTTATTTTTTTAAGGGCAAAATGGGAAAGGGACAAATATATGAAAACAAAATGAAAATTTCACCGCTTGAAACTGTTCATACCACTTTAACAAACCCCTCCCTCATTTATACTATAAATATATTTTATATTATTTCTATAATCTTTTCTTATGCAACCTCGTAACAACTTTTAAGTTGGATTTAGCAAAGTGATGCCGCTGTTATTGTCGCTGACTGCACTAGAGACAGCTTCTTCACTGTGTGGAATGGGTTTGGAATTGCAAGTTTCGTGTTTTGACACAATTCCAATAGCCTGCTTGGTGGGCTCCACAAGTGTTTCATTAGAAAACCATCCTTTATAAATCAACGAATCATCAATTGTTCTCTAACATTCTAATTTATTTTCAAATATTAATGATTAGTATATGCATATATTTATATTTCTCTCCTTCCCTAAATGAATAATCAAATTTCATTATATGACATTTTAAAAATATTACTTTTTACTCTTTCCGTCCCTAAATGAATATTTAAATTTTATAATGGCATTTTAGTCATTCAATCTTGCGATCTCGTTCATTGATACAACATGGACCCCTTCACATGCAATCTCATACGTCCATTCGAAATCACTTATTATATGCGATTGAACCGCATGGCCATCAAATTCGACTATAGCCTAACCGAAAGTTCACAATGTCTAAGTGATGTAGGATTTTTTTTAATGAACAAGTAGACTTGGCACAATGAAAATAATTTGCATATTGATAAGACCTTTTCCTATGTTATTTTTAATTATTAGTTTGAATTTAAAAAAAAAAATTGTAATTTGGTCTTGGGTGATGATTATATTTATATCCTATGTTTTATGAGAAATAATAAAATTCAAATAGAGTTAGGATTTAGGAATACCATTTCAAATGACCATTTCTAATCTAGAGTCATTCGTTCCTATATATGGAATATAAAATTGATGTTTTAAAAATACCTATTCATCGTAAAAAGATAATTTTTATAAATAATTTAATTGGATATTTAGAAAATAATAATTTTCATAAATATTACACATACACATTTAACACACGTTTAACGTCTCTTTAACACTCTGAACACTCTTTCTCGGTACAGTTTAACATCAAACACAACTATAATCATTTTCACGCCGAAGACTATCCTGACTAGTCGTTTGTTTTAAGGTTTTAAACGTCAGAACATGACTTGAATGCCATACTAAGGCTGATTCGTACCAATTTTTTGTATATCAATTACTAGTACATATGCCCGTGTCCGAGGACACGGGTCTTTTTTTTTTTTAATTAACATAAACAGTATAGTTATAAATTATAGTGATGTATGAACATAAACATTATGCCCTTGTTTACAAAAAGATAAGACATAAATTAACATCTAATTAACATATAGATTTTTAACCAGTTGAAGTAAAGATGTTGTCTCAATCGAAACAGACATTGGCCAGGTACGTTTACGTAAAAGCACTTGAAATAAATAAAAAATGAAATCAATATATTTTTATTAAATTAACAATATAATAATTAAAAAAAATAAAATCAATATATTTTTATTAAATTAACAATATAATAATTAACAATATAATAATTTAAAAAAAATGAAATCAATATATTTTTATTAAATTAACAATATAATAATTAAAAAAATAATAATTACCTTATTAACATCTATTATTTTTTTATTTTTTTTATATATATAAAAAAAAAGAAGAAGAAGAAGGGCAAGTATGAAACGCAAACAGCATAAACCAAATTGAAATTTCAAACATCATTTCATTTTCCTCACAAAATTAACAACCACCCAACCCGAGATCTAACCCTCACTTCACCGGATCTAACGCCCTCCGCAGTCATCCACCGAGTCCCACCGTCATCCATGGAGGAGGCGCTGGAAATGGCGCGTTCTAAGGACACTAAGGAACGAATGGCCGGCGTCGAGCGGCTACACCAACCTCTAGAAGCTTCCAGGAGGAGCTTATCGTCTTCCGAGGTTACTTCACTTGTCGATTGTTGCTTAGATCTCTTAAAAGAATAATTTTAGGGTTTCTCAAGGCGGTTTGCAAGCGCTTGACTCCGCCGCAGTTCTCTCCGGTGAGCCCTTGAAGCTTCATTTCAATGCGCTTGTTCCGGCTACTGTGGAGCGGCTTGGCGATGGGAAGCAACCTGTTTCGTGATGCTGCTAGACGTGTGTTTTGATTAAAAAAAATTATTATTAATTTTTTTTTTTAAAGGGAGGGCAAAATGGGAAAGTGATAAAATAGTGGGGGCAAAATGGTCAAATACCCCCTTGCTACTGTTCATTGAACAGTGGAAGACTGCTTCCATTTATACTATAGATTATTATTATTAAAAAGTTAGGTGCTAGTTGTCCGGAGATTGTTGAGTACCTGACCAGATGACCTTCTAATGACACCTTCCCTAGTACTAATAAGCAATTTTGTGAAAAATATAGGAATAATTTAATGAGCCCCCCTCACCCCAAATAATTTTTTATAAAAGTCCAGGCGAAATTCGAAAGTCCACGCCTAAATAGAGACCCAAATCAAAATTCTATAAAAATCCACAACCCTTCCTAACTCGCAAGATTTCAAATTTTATTGGGCGAAACCTTAAAACTTCCTCCTTCCAGTTTTCCGTCGACGTTAAACCCAGTGGCAGTGGAAACGTACTCAAGCATTGATTTAGCTTTTGAGCATGAAGAATTTGAAGCTATGTTGGGAGCTCACATCTAACCTGGATTTTGCAATTAGCCGGACAAGAGGGGTTTGGGGAGTGATAGAGATGATGGAATTTCATGCCACATTGGGGAAAATCTGTGGGTGTGTTTTTTTTTTTTCAACAACCTTGATAAGAGATTACTGGAAAATTTGAGAAAGAAACATTTTGTTTTGGATCTTTAACTGTAATTACTCTCATAACTAGTTATAATAAGTAATAACTAGTTATAAAAGTATATTTTTTTTTTCAAAAGGTACAAGAATGATTTAGTCTTAGACTTTTTAGTATATGATCATACTCCCTCCTCCCAAAATGTTTGTCCCATTTGACTTTTTTATTGAACTTTGATCACAAATATATAACAATTTAATTATGTTCATGAAATTCTAAAAATTCCTATTGATTCACCATTAATAATATTATCAACAACAACTTTTAAAATTTCATGAACATGATTAATTCTCATAAATTTGTGGCCAAAGTTCAACAAAAAAATCAAATGAGACAAACATTTTGAAACGGAGGAAGTATTTTATTATTTTTAAAAAAAATTGTGAAAAGATACTCTTATACCTTTATACCTTAAGGTATAAGAGTAAATTAAGTAATATTTTTTGGACAAAAATGTAGTTGTATTTTTTGGTTATTTATTTTGATTAGAAAGTAATATTCATTATTGAATGAAAGAAAATAATTTTTTTATAGAAGTACATTTTTTAAAGTATTTATCTGAGACGGAAAAAAAATTTAGTTTTCTTTATTAAAACATAATTTTTATATTTTTATTTTGTAATTTAAAGCGATACGGAGACGGAGAAGTAATATTGTGGTTAGTGTGTCACAGAAGATGGAAACTTAGAACTCGCTACTTCAAGTAGCGAGTTCAAATTTAAGTTTTTTTTTTTTAATATTAAAATTTAAATTCGCTACATCGTGTGGTGACTTTATACGAAAAAATTATAAACTCGATAAACCGTGTATCGAGTTTAAAAAAAAGAGTTACTTTGGTCAATAGTTTGAAACGGTTGTTATTTTGGGATATATATTTTTTTTAAAAAGAGAATATTATGAGAAAAAAATCACATAAAAGTTTTGGAACATAATTTTTTTCTTTAAATTACAACATTTTAAATACTCCCTCCGTTCCAATAGTAGCTTCCCATTTTGCCATTTTGGGTGTCCCGTTAATAGCTTCCACTTTCCTTTTTTGGCAAAGGAATCTTTACTATTCCCTCCACTCATTCTCTCTCCTACATTATTTTAATACTCACAACACTATTATAATTTACTATTCCCTCCACTCATTTTCTCTCCTATTTTCAAATTACACTCACAACATTTTTACTTCCCCCTCATTTTTTTAATTTGCGTGCAACCCAAAAATTGGACAGCTCTTATTGGGGCGGAGGGAGTACACTGTAGAAAAGAGGTTTAATCTTTTGTCCTTTTCGAGAGAAATGCAAAATCTATGACATTGAGACAGATCGGCTAATATATCTTTTGTTGCCTGTCTTCTATGGTGGGTGATGTATTCTGTAAGTTTCTCTCCACAACCATTTAGTTTCCTTCCCTAAGACTGTCTACAATGGGCCGGATGAAATGGGGATGAAATCCATTTCATCCGGTTGAAGCCTTATAATGGCCGAATGAAATTGGGCCGGATGAAACCACGGGAACGGGATGAAATGTTTCATCCGGGTTGAAACATATTTTGATCCTTTTTTTTTTTAACTTTCCACGTGTAAGAGTAGTATTGGATATATGAAAAAAAAAATTATCCCAAATCTTTGAGCTTAATTATCACCTAATAAATTAATTTTTTTTTAATTTTTTTTTCACCAAAATTCATCAATTTTTTTTCCCTACAAATTGATAAAAGTTTCATTTGATTTGGACACAAAAAAAAAACACTTAGTTTTCAATTTGGGCTGAATTATTACCTAGTAAATTATTTTTTTTTTTAATTTTTTTTTCACCAAAATTCATCATTTTTTTTCCCTACAAATCGATATAAGTTTCATTTGATTTGGACACAAAAAAAAAAAACACTTAGTTTTCAATTTGGGCTGAATTATTACCTAGTAAATTATAATTTTTTTTAATTTTATTTTTCACCAAAATTCATCATTTTTTTTCCCTACAAATCGATATAAGTTTCATTTGATTTGGACACAAAAAAAAAATACTTAGTTTTCAATTTGGGCTGAATTATTACCTAGTAAATTATTATTTTTTTTAATTATTTTTTTCACCAAAATTCATCATTTTTTTTTCCCTACAAATCGATATAAGTTTCATTTGATTTGGACACAAAAAAAAAACACTTAGTTTTCAATTTGGGCTGAATTATTACCTAGTAAATTATAATTTTTTTTAATTTTTTTTTCACCAAAATTCATCATTTTTTTTCCCTACAAATCGATATAAGTTTCATTTGATTTGGACACAAAAAAAAAATACTTAGTTTTCAATTTGGGCTGAATTATTACCTAGTAAATTATTATTTTTTTTAATTTTTTTTTCACCAAAATTCATCATTTTTTTTTCCCTACAAATCGATTTAAGTTTCATTTGATTTGAACAAAAAAAACACTCATTTCTCAATTATCCTTCTTCATTTTAGCATTTATTTAAAAAAATCATTATATTTTTTTTACCTATAAATTGATGCAATATTTTTTTAATTAAGTGTGAAATATTTTTTTAATTATAAATAATAATAATAATAATTATTATTTTACTAATCATAAAAATAAAGAATATAAATGAAATAAAATAAAAGTAGTGGGGTATAGAATGATGAGTTGGAGGGAGTTGAAATTTAATTTAAGTTAGCCATTGGAGTGGGGGTAAATGAAATGGGTAGATGAAATATTAGATGGATGAGAAAAAGTGTAAAAAGTGTTAGATGAAATGGGGGAGTGGGATGAAACCACTGTGGGTAGTCTAACGATTGACTATTAGTAATTTATTACCTCCATCCAAAAAATAAATATTATTATTGTGAAAAATAATACTATCTCCGTTCCACAGTAAGAATTCTATCTTTTTTGCTGTAACACGAAGGTATTTTGAATAAAATTATTAAGTTAATTTCATTTTCATAATGAAATTTTAAACTTGTTATTGATAACATTATTATATTTATATGTAATAGTAATAATAATTTTTCAGATATTCATTAAAATAATTAAATTAATTTAAAATTATTACTAAAAAAAATACCTTTTTCTCAACGTTAATAGCAAAAAAGGATAGGACTATTAATATAGAATGAAGGGAGTAATATTTATCTATTGTAGGACGAATATAATACCATTTCTACGTCTTAATAATAGTTGTAAAGTGATGACGCCACAGCTTTCGGGGTCAGGAGCGGTTCAAGGATATCTGGCTAGGATATATTTGGTGGTTTTATGTACCTAGATCACAACACAAACAAGCACCGTTAAGGTCAAAGTTGGATGTTACTCCAACTCAGGCCCTCGGGTGTGAGAGTAAGAATACTGAGTAATAAGGCTTTGAATACCTTTGGAATGTGTGTGTGTTTAGGTTTAGAGAGTAAAAGAGCTTACTCAATTGTATATGGAACTTACCTTGCCCAAGGGGGTAAAGGCCCTCTATTTATAGGCAATGCCATGGTGCTTGTTGAGGTAAGCAATGAGATCGGCCACAGGGGCACTTTGGTATTTGACCGGCTACACGTGTCCGCGACTAATTGGTCTGTCGGGGAGGGAACATTGGTATCCCGAGGGACATGGTGAAAGGGACATGAGCCGTGTGGCCGGCTTATTGCATTAAATGGAATAGTAGGCGCGGGCGGCCGCATTGAATGCGTGATGGGGAGCCGTAGTGGCTGTCGAGCCGGTAAGCTAACTTGCTCGGTAAGGCTTGACATTAACCGGGAAGCGGCATGTGCCCGCGGTCGACGTTGTGCCGCGGTCAAAGATATAAGACGCGAGCACGGTTGATGCGGGCATGACTTCATGCGGGCACGGATCCCGGCGGCGGGGTCCCAAATGGTGCTCGATGGGGACGATGCGAGGAGGGACACGGTCTTGACCACGAGGCCTATTTGTCCGCGGTCTTCCCTCCGGCGGTCTAGGAAATGCCACGTCAGCTGGTTCCTTGGACTAGGCCGAGCGCGGGCCCGGTCCGGTAGATCCGGGCTCATCAATGGCCCCTAGCTCCAAGTGTGATTATTTATGGTGCAGTGAGGAGCTACTAGAAGCTCGGTCTGCTCCAATTGCTCCTCGAGCGAGCACCGGTGTTAGCGCTTTTGTTGTTTGTTGTTCGGCCCCGTGGGCGATAGGGAACGTTCGGGAGGCACCGGTGAGTGACACGTGGTCCCTTGCGTGGCGTGCCTCCCGGTTAATCGGGTGGGCCCCTTGGCGAGATGAAAAGACGGGTTAGTGGTACGTCGAGGTACGTGTCGCTCATCGAGGGGGCAATAAATGCAAAGGGTATTTAATTTTCGAATTTTCAAACGTTGGAAACGGTTCATGGTCCGAGGTTGGATTTGTGGGCTAATTAATACGGGTTAACGGGTTAACCCGTATAGGTAGGCCTTATAAATACCAAACCCTTAAACCTCAAACCCTTTTTACCGTTTCCAAACCTTGAGAGAGCTTTTGAGAGAGAAATCTTCTTTGCGAAATCCGAGCTAGTGCTTTCCGAATCCCTTTCTAAATCCTTCTCTCGTAAGTATTGGGTGTTTTTCTTCTTCAATCTCCTTCTATTTTTCTTTTACGAGTTTTGAACAGAAATGACCACTCGTGAATTTGGACCCCGCCGTCCCATAGAGTTAGGAGATGGGAGCACTCCGGATCTGTTCTTTGTTTGTAAACGGACGGGGGATATTTAGGAAGGTAGGCCGTGGGTGGCTTAGGTTATCCCTTGAGTGCTTCCGGTATTTGCGAAAAATCCCAATGGGGGCCTTTTGTCCCACCGGTTGTGGGAGGCCAAGGATAAAAGGGTAAAGGAACGGTGATGTTTTGGTGTTGGGGGATACCGGTAGGTGAGAAATTTTGTGATGGGGGTTTTGTGCGGGTTTCCCGCGAGAGAGGCTCGGCTACGAACGCCGATTGAACTAGTGAGGAGAGCGATTCGCGTCCCGAAGTAGTTTGTGGTGGGAGAAGTGTGAGCTAATGGACCCCCATCAAACCAATCTTTGCGCGGGCACCTGCAGCAGACTGAATGACCCCTTGGATGTCACGCCCCGAGGGTGTATTTCCCAACGTGGTGCCGCGGCCCACAGTGCTTGAACCCGTTGGGCGAGTAGTAGTGAGGAGGCTGGAGCCTCTGAATTTTGAGACTGCGTAGGCGGGGAGGATGAGGATGGAGTGACCTGCGCCGCGGTGATGCCACTGGTCTCTTTGGCTCGACGAGCACGGAGGCAGGGAGGATGACCGCGAGGTCGAACTTAGGAGGGCTGCGGGGACCTCTAAGAAGGCCGGCGAGACCACAAATATTGTAGATGCCTTTTCGACCACGACTCAGGAGGAGGTATTTGAGGCCCCCGCCCGCAATAAAGGCAAACGGCCGGCTCTTGAGGCGAACCACGGCCGTGGCCGCGATAAGAAAGCGAGGAAGTGGCTATCCTCAGCTGGGAGGAGGATATTTATGAAGTGTACAATGTTGACCGCAAGGCCTATCGTGTCCGCGCACCTTGGGCACGTTAGATAAAGGGAAGGATAAGTTGAGGCGGGAGACGATGGCGATGTCGCGAGGATAATAGGGCCTTAGTTTTTTATGGTGCTCAATTTGAGAATGGCACGAGTGCCCTTGGATCCTTTCTACTATGAATTCCTGGAGTTCAACCGCTGCCTCCCATGAACGACTCCCAATGCCATCGGGGCCATTGTTTCTTTCATAGGCTGTTTGCGAGATTCTTGGGCTATGAACCCGCCACTGGCCGGGCTTTATGCCTACTACCAAAACCAAATCGTAGGAGTATTACGGGTTTGAAGGCTAGGAATTTCTCTACAGACCTTCTCTCCCCCTCGAACAAGTTTGACGATGGAACCGAGAAGGATATCTTGGTCATTGAGTCCAGGTTTGGATGGCCCTTTTCCAAGCCTCGAGTCGATCCGATGAAGGTGTCCTCAGCGGTTATCAGGACCCGTCCTCTGCCGATGCTATGCGTATTGCCATAGAGAGGCATCTGGCCCTTTACTTGGATAGCGGGGAGGAGCCCGTTTATGATGTAGGCACAATTGTAGTGGATGAGCCCTTATTGATCTACTCGGGGGGTGGCTCCTCGCAGGGAGGGCGCCCCACATGCCCCCAGAGTAGCAATAGAGTCATTGCCTCGTGACCCTGATTGGAGGGTGCACGAGCACTACCAATTTGAGGCGGATTGTAAGACACGCATCTTTGGGCGGCGAGTGCGATCCTCCCGAACTTATCGGTCTCTAACTTTTTTCTTGTAACTGTTTGCCAATTTATTTTTATCTTTGATTTTTTGGACTGTATTCTAACCTTTTCTCTTTCCCTCCAGAGTAGATCCAGAAGAATACAATTTCTGATGGCTCCTCCTCTAAGTCTTTGCTCAGCGAAGGCCAAGAACATGAAGGCGACAAGGAAGGCGCCACGAAGAGGCGAGAATGAGATGGGAGGGGTCCCCACCAAGGATAAGACGGTGCCGTTGTCGGCGAAAGACGGGGATCCCACGAGCCTTCCCAGACTATCCCTGCTACGGGGAATGCGCCTCCGCCCCCGGGGTCCTCCTCCATCCGGCCCTAGAGGCTCCCGCTCTCCCCACTGGCCGCACCATTCCTTCCGGCCATCAAACGGATTCTCGGAAGAGAAATGAGAGGGATGGAGAGGCTGGGACGAGGACAAAGGAAGGCTGCGAGAAGGTCGGGGATGCTCCTCCTCGGACTATGGCGCCCTGCGTGGCTTCGGCTTCTTCTCCCCCTGTTGGGGGCACAATGTCTGCTCATTTGCTTATCCGGTGGCCTCCTTGACCACTCGCGAGGAGACTACGGCGGTTAGGAAGAGGTTGTCAGAGGTGTCTCCCATCGCGGGGTGGATATCTATGCCGGAACTGCGCGATGCCTCCGTTGGGATCGGGGTGGCGAACCGCCTATACTCTCAGGACTTCTATAAAGGCATAGTTGTCGAGGAGAATGCCTGCTGCACAGGTGGGGGATATAGGCCTCGCTACGGCCGAGGTAGATGCTCGCTTGATCTAATCTTTTGGCTTCGCCATGTTTTTATTTGTATAACTTTTGACCTTTACGCCGCGGGTGAGTAATAAGGTCTTTGCGGCTGCGTGAAAGGCTGTGACACTACGACCGGCGAGGTGGAGAACAAAACTTCCATCTTGGCGGCCAAACTTCGGGAGGCTGGAGGAGGCTCAAACAAGAATTGGAACCTTGAACTCCTGTGGAGGACAAGGAAAGGGCCTTCGCTCGAGAAGGAGAACGATTTGAAGGGCTTCCGGGAGAGGGTGACCCGGCTCGAGAAGGACCTTGAGAGGATAAGGGGTCGGCGGGATGAGCTCCGCGGGCACAGAAGCAGTGGGAGCCCGGGAATAAAGAGCTCATGGCGAGTGGATGCTTGCGAGGCGTCTGGAGGCTTTGGGGAAGAAGGTGGACGAGGCGTCCAGATGAGGCTGCTCCCCTACAAAGGATGGAGGCGAGAGGGAAGTCCGCCCTCGACGATGTCCGCAAGGAAGCTGTGGAGGAATACAAGAACTCCCAAGCTTTCAGGGCGGCTCGTTCTTGAAAACCTTGGCTCGGTATGAGGGGGTCGGACACAAATAAGGAATTTTGCGGCCACGGGCAAGTTCACCGTGCGGGAGTTGGCCGTGATTGGCTCGCTTGTTGCTACGGATGATGAATGCTTGCCGGGCATGCATTAGTTCCCTTGTCAGGGACGAGGTCAGGTTTGGAGGCGTCGCCGCGGCCTCTTTGCCTCTGTGGCGAAGTGACGGCTCTTAGCGATCGCCGATTTGGATGAGCTGCGATTCGGGGATAACCCTATATCATTGGGGGATGCCTTGGCTCGGGTTCTTCCAAATGGGCTGCCGTAGGAGATCTCTTTCCTTCGCGGGCGGCTCCGGCTCCGGCCTTTGCGAGCCCGTCTCGACCCTATAACGAGATTCGATGACCGTCTTCCTTCCCCGACTCCAATTTCGAAGCGGGCACGAGATGGTGCGGCCGGGGAGGCTGCGAGATGCGGCGAAGGGACCAAGCTCCTATAGTTTAGGATTTTTACTTTTTCCCTTACGTAATAGCTTGTAGGATCCTTGTAATAGTGTAGGAATTTGTAAATACTTTCTCGATCATCAATAGAAGCATTTTTCTCCACTTGGCTCCTTTACTTTTATCTTAATTGCTTGTCTCGTAGGCTATTTTGAGTAGTTTGGCAATTTTCGAGCACCTTAATACTTGCATTCTTGCCTATTACTTTTCAGCGTTTTTGACTTGCAATTAACTTTATACTCTCCTTACGCGGGCGCGGCTTAGTAGGCCCTTTGCCGCATTTTTGAGTTTTCCTAACTCTTTATTCAAAACCACTTAGGTTTTTGTGAGACTGACCTTATTCTTCTATGATCGCGTTTGTTTAGCCTTGTGGCAAACTTTGAGGCCTTAACCTCGTTTGTCTGTTTGGCTTTGTTAAACTAGTTTGATCACTCTCATCCATTTACACTTATTCCCGGCCTTGCGGTGTGGTGTAAGTCAAAAGTAGAGGCAAGCATACTTTCATAGGGCATGCGAAGGTGGCCGTGAGGCTATTGTCCGCGCAACGAAGGTAGGAGCATATTTTAGCATAGAGGCCCTTTAACCACGGCATCTGTATCCCCTTATTGGAGGTTCTCACTTATTTGACCCTTTATTCAAAACTCCCTAGGGTTTTTCGTGAGGGTCTCGTGGCGATACGGTGAACGGGCTTATATGTAGGCCTTTGTCACATACGGGCATGCGAGTAACGGCCCTAACGAGGTCCTTCGCGCAATTAGTGGGTCGGACTTCGGGTCATTGTCCCAGCTAGAGTCCGTAGGCACGGGCATCATGGCCTTTGTACCTACGTTCATCTATATCCACTTATTTTTGGTGGTGTCACGCGAGCGGGAGAGTCCTCCCGCGATCATAGTACGGATCGTAATGGATCTTTGTACATATATAGGCATGCGGATACTTAGATCTTTGCGCATCGGTAAGTAGGAGCTCATATGTTGGCTCTTGAACTTGCGGCATCCGCACGCGGGCATCCACCTTAGCTTTTGAGGTGGTGGGAATTGATTTTTGCATCAAAATATGATGATAACCTCTCGCTTATATATATATAGTCTATACTCCTTCCAAAAAATTACAAAGACTTTAAAAGAAGTATCTCTTAAGGTGGTCGCTATTCCGGGCGTGCTTAAGCTCTTCTCCCTCTTTTGGTCGCAACATATAGGTGCCCTCTTTGACTATCTTTGTGACCTCATATGGACCTTCCCATTTCGGGGACGGCTTGTTGAAACCGGGTTGGGTCCCTTGGACCTCTACGCTTACGAGTACCAGTCTCAGCGAAAAACTCCTCTTATTTACTCTTTTATCATGGTGCTTCTTCGCTTTCTGTTTGTAGTTCACCATTTTTCATGTGCCCGCATTCTCTTTCCTTCGAGATCGTCAGAGGTCACACCTTACATTTGCCTCGTTTTGAGACTCGTCGAAGTATGTGACTCTGTACGAGGGTAGGGCTACCTCAGCTGGAGCCATTGCCTCGACCCATACGTGAGCGAGAAGGGAGTTTCTCTGTTGAATTTCTTATTGTGGTGCGGACAACCCATAATGCGATGCGGAGCTCGTCCAACCAACGTCCTCCTCGCCCTTCCAAATTTTTCTTTAAGGCGGTTAGGACTAGCTTGTTCGCGGCCTCGGCTTGACCATTTCCACGAGGATAGGCAGCTGCGGACTTACGGTGTTGCACCTTCATTCTCACACATTCGGCGGTGAATTTTGCGGAGAATTGGGTGCCATTATACGAAATTATTGCTCGGGGAACCCCAAATCGACAATAGATGTGGTCGTGGACAAAGCGATAGTGTTATCCTCGGAAATAGTGGCGAAGCCCTTTGCTTCCGTCCACTTGGTAAAATAATCCACGGCCACCACGGCATACTTGATGCTTCCTCTAGCGGTTGGAAATGGTCGATAAGATCTATCCCCACGTATCAAACGGCCACGATGGTACTACCAAGCGCTCTGTTGATGGTAGTCTAGGGATGTCATGAATCTCTGGCACTTATCACATTTTCTAACATACTCCTGCGCATCCCTTCTCATTGTGGGCCAAAAGAATCCTTGGAATTTGATCTTGTACGAGAGGGTGCGAGCACCTGGATGTCCGCCACAAACTCCTTCATGAACCTCATAGAGTAAGTTGGTGACCATGTGAGTTTTAACACATCTTAGTAAAGGCTTGGTGAATGATCGCCGAAAAAGCACCCCATCGAGGACGAGGTATTTCGCGGACACCGTTACGATGGCTCTAGCCTTTCTTGGGTCCTCGGGGAGGGATTGCTTCTCGATGTAATCCTTCATTTCATCCACCGAGTCCCTTACTTGATCCTCAATATTGTTTATACGTATTCGATCTATAGCGAGTCTCTCAGTGAATTCAATCGGCAATTTGTCTCCAACTCACCAATTTCTTGCTCGGTTATTCTTGAGAGGAGGTCGGCTTCCACATTGTCCTCTCTCATGACTTGGTTCGGCTCATAGTAAGTGAAATTTTTGATGAGGGTTTTTGCAAGGTCACGATCTTGAGTTAGTCTTGGGTTGATAGTATCATACTCCCCCTAATTTGATTAACTATGAAATTTGAGAGTCACTTTATTGATCTCAATATTACGAACTCCCAAGTCTCTTGCCAATTCCATGCCCGCTATAATCGCTTCATATTCGGCTGATTGTTTGATGCCTCGAACTTGAATCTCGAGGCCCTCATGAATTTCTCCCCGCGAGTGCAATCGAAGTATGCCCGCTCAGTGATTAACTTGCTCGCGGAGCCGTCCACATATAAAGTCCACACCTCTTACGGACGCTCCCTTGGTTGAACAATTTACGTGCTCGGGCTTTACGGGTCATCTTCGATTACGCTCGCTTTCTTTTTCCGAGGTCATTTGTCCGCTAATTTGAATGATGATTCTACTACAAAATCAACTAAGGCTGCGCTTTGATTGTCTTTCTCGGGGAGTAGGTGATGCGGAACTCGGTGAGCTCTATAGACCAAGCTAGCATTCTCCCAGAGGACTACGGTTTTATGTAAAACCTTTCTAAGCGGGGCCTCGGTTAGTACGGTTATAGGATGTGCGAGAAAAGTAGGCTCTTAATTTTCGGCGAGATCTGAGCAAGGCGTAAGCTAACTTTTCTATATTAAGATAACGCCCTTCTACGGCGGACGGTGCCTTACTTACATAATAAAGCTGGTTTTGGGAGTTATTCTCCTCCCTTACAAGAGCATTTGCCTCTTGCCCGGATCGATATGACTAAATACGAGAAAGAGCTCTTCTCAGGGCGAAATTTCTTTGAGTAGAGGTGGTGCCGAGGTATGTCTTGACTTCTTAGCTTTGATGGCACTCGGTGCTCCATGTAAATTCATCGGCTCTCTTCCCCCTTTGAGAGTTTTGAAGAAGGGGAGGCATCTCTCTGGCGACCGCGAGATAAAGCGGCCAAGTGCGGTGATGCGACCGTTGAGTTTTTGTACATCCTTCACGCGGGCGGGAGGTTTCATGTCTAATAGGGCTGGATTTTCTCTGGATTAGCCTCTATCCCTCTTTGGTTGACCATGAATCAGGAACTTGCCCGCCTTGACCCAGAAAGCGCACTTAAGGGGTTTAGCTTCATCTTTGTTATGGCGCAAGTTTTGAAGGTTTCCTCCACATCGAGCTCGTGGGAGTTTTCCTTAGTTTTTATGACCATGTCGTCGATGTAGGCCTCAGTTTACGCCTAGTTGGTTTTTAAAGACCCAGATTGACCATGCGGCGATATGTGGCTCCTGCATTCTTTAGCGAAGGGCATCATAGTGTAGCGGTATGTCTTGCCGCGGCAATGAAGGCTACGAGCGGACATCTTCGGGAGCCATGCGGATGCGGTGGTAGCGGAGTAGGCATCGATGAAGCTTAGAACTACGTGTCAGGCTATAGAATCCACCAATCTGTCTATGCGAGGAAGAGGGAAGCAATCTTTGGGGCATGCCTTGTTGAGATCGGTGAAATCAACGCACATCCTCCATTTGCCATTGGATTTCTTAACCATGACCACATTGGCGGCCATTTGGGGTAGGAGATCTCCTTTATTATCCCCGCTTTTAGCAACTTTTCCACCTCTTCCTTGATGGCAATCTCTTTCTCAGGGAGAAATATCTGGATTACGGTGAATGTTTTTGAAGGAGGGGTCATCGTTGATTTTATGGAGGATCACGTCCTCGGCGATGCCTTGCATATCTTCCACCCTCAGCGAACACATCGCAATTTGCTCTAAGGAACTCAATAAGTATCCTTCTTTCCTCATTTGTGAATTTCATTGACCTTAGCTTGTTTGCTCGGGAAGTGGGGATTGATTACCACCTCCTCGAGCTCGTCGTTAGGTTGAAGGTCGGCGATTTCACGATTGTGCGGGAGTCAATGACAATAGTTGGGGGTTGACACGAGCTTCGGTCGGTGTTGCCATTGAATATATGATATCACGGTCAATTTCCCCCTCTATTCCTCGATCAATATAACCTCCCTCAGCAGGGCGGCCAAGCTGCTTCGATTTTACGCTCATCTTGAGCTCCACCCTTGTGGAATGGAAAGAAAGCATGCCAATCGGTACGGGTGGCGGCGGGAGTGCAAGAGTTTTCCCCTTTTTGACTTGTCCTCGCCACTTTCCTTCTATTATTTTGTCCTCGCCCTCTATCTGCGGGCGGGATGTGCAGCCTTTCTGTTCTTTCCTTTTTTCCTCCGAGTGCTCGGAGGAATCTCCCGGCTGGTTCTTGATGGTAGCAACCCCGCAGGGGTGTTAAATTTCACCCTTTGGTGGGGACGGATGCCACTATTCCCAATTCGGCTGACGATTCTGTAGAGAATGGCATTGTATTGGGAAGGAAGGTCGACCACCATGAAAGTTATCTTGGCCGTCTTCTGCGTGGGTTTTCCCCGATAGCTACGTCAAACACAATCGTCCCCTTTACCCTTACGGCGTGGTTTGTGAAGCCTTCGAGCATGCCCGCATATGGAGTGAGATGTGCTTAGTCATTCTCATTCCAATCAAAGTATGGTAATAGAGTATGTCGCGGGCGGCTCCGGTATCTACCAACACACGGCCTATGTTTGCCAGGTTGATTCTCATTACGAGGGTGAGTGGGTGTGTGGAATGAAAAGGGTGGAGGCAAGTTCGCTCCTTTTGAACCCAATTTCTGCTCTTCCTCCGGAGCCGGGCGGGGATGGAGAAAACCTTCTCTAATGTCCGAATTTGGAGGGACAAGCGCCTACTAGAGGAGGTTCCTCCCAAATGAAGTTAATGTCATAGTCCCCAAAATCGTCCTCATTATTATCTCTTTCATTTACATCGGGTCCCCGCGTGTGTCGTGCCCGCTTGATCATTGTTATTGGGGGCGGTATTGTTTCCCTTAACCCACTTGGTTAGCTCCCAGTTATTGATTTTCTGTTTGGATTACTCGCCCGGTGGAAACAGTCCTCGATTCCGTGCCGTGGTCGTTGTGAAACTCACGAATTTAAGTCTACTCCTCTCATTTGGCTTTCGAAGCATGGGGGAGGAGCGGGAAAGTCCGAGGCTCTCATGATCACCACCCTTGGGTCGGTGAGCTCTGTGTAAGCTGTTTCGGCCACGGCCTTTTTGAGCCTTTACGATCCGGCCTCTGTTTTTGCCACGATTATTGGTATGAAGCGAGGCTGCAGGGTGGTCTCTGGACTTGGCTTATCCTTTCTTTCGCGAAGCTCGGGAGCGGGCACGCTAGGCTCTTCGGCGGAGGCGATGGCCGAGGCCCTTTCATACATTTCCTCCACTGATTTAGGTTTCTTTGGAGGCAAAATTCATTTTGAGGAAGAAGGAGCGAGGCCGCCCTCAAAACATAGTCGATATCTCCCTCGTCCGGGTCCACAATCTCCTCGCTCACCTTCTGAGCCGGGATATATAATCTTTTGTAGGCTCGTTTGGTGCACCTTGACACGGACAAGATCTGTCTTTGGTCTAGCGGGCACACACCTTCCGGCAAAGGCATTGAGGAAGAGGACTACGGGCGGGCGAATATTTGGATACACCGGGGCTTGAGGGCTAGCATCCAGATAGGGCCTTGCCGGTGAAGGTCGCGGCCAAAGCTTTGCACATCGCGACTCATCCGCGGAGAATAAAGCCATCGGCCCTCAAATCTTCCCATATGACTCTTGGCATTTTTGGATCCGTCATAGGTGTCCATGCAGGGGTTTGCCCTTACGGATCGGTGCCGCGCAATTTTATCGTTGAAGGCGTCCATGGTGCGACCACGCACAGGCGGCCTTCGATGGGTTTCCCACATCTTACGCATGAATTCCACAAACTCGGGGTTACGATCATCAACCTTTTGCTTTTTAGCTCGTGGAGCCACGGCCTTCTCCTTGGCGGAGCGAGTGCGGCTTTGGACTTCGCACGGCGATTTGTTGTGCCTCTTCCCATTTCCTCGCTATCATCTACATGCACCACGCTCCGTTTGGCGGTGTCCGCGCTCGAGTGGGTCGGCCCGGTTTGCCCCGCGGCTTGACTAGCAAGCGAGTTAGCGGGAGCTCGTTGGGAGAACCTTTGTGATCCTTGAGGGAGGCGTAGCCCTCCGTTGGCCTCTATTTCAAACATTTCCATCTCCGCGTCTTTGATGGCCATGGCCTCCGCGACCGGTTTGGACTTGGAGGCTAGGATTTCCTTCCTTCTCGGGATTTGTTACGGGGAAAGTGGGGTGGTTAGAGTGGTGTTTTTATGTGAGCTTGGGGAGTTTTGGGCTAGTGTTTAGTAGGGCTTGGGCTTTCTCGGCACGGGCTTCCTCGGTTAACCGGTGTAGAACTCGTTGGTGGGGATTTTGAGGCGAGAATGGGCCCCCATTACATTGAAAACGAGTTGGTTTGCCTTTCCCTATTGATGTTGGAGGGTTCGGCTTGGTTCTCCTCCTCTAGGGTCAAATGACCGGCATTTTTCGAGAATTTGAGACATGTCTCAGAAAGACGAAAATAGCGAAAGAAGTGTCTTTTGGCGATCGAGTTGTTTAGACTACAAGGTGTGTGCGAAAACAAAAGTTTTAAACGGGAAAAACTTAGTGATGTAAAAAGAAGAGCCTTTCGCCCTTGAATTTGTTTAGGACACGTGAGGTGCCTTGAAAACAAAAGATTTTTAACGAGAAAACGAAAGAAAGTCGGGTTCCGGCAATGGAAAATGATGACGCCACTGCTTTCGGGGTCAGGAGCGGTTCAAGGATATCTGGCTAGGATATATTTGGTGGTTTTATGTACCTAGATCACAACACAAACAAGCACCGTTAAGGTCAAAGTTGGATGTTACTCCAACTCAGGCCCTCGGGTGTGAGTAAGAATGCTTGAGTAATAAGGCTTTGAATACCTTTGGAATGTGTGTGTGTTTAGGTTTAGAGAGTAAAAGAGCTTACTCGATTGTATATGGAACTTACCTTGCCCGAGGGGGTAAAGGCCCTCTATTTATAGGCAATGCCGTGGTGCTTGTTGAGGTAAGCAATGAGATCGGCCACAGGGGCACTTTGGTATTTGACCGGCTACACGTGTCACATGACTAATTGGTCTGTCGGGGAGGGAACATTGGTATCGAGGGACATGGTGAAAGGGACATGAGCCGTGTAGCCAGGCTTATTGCATTAAATGGAATAGTAGGCGCCGGTGAGCCGCATTGAATGCGTGATGGGGGAGCCGGCAAGTGGCTGTCGAGCCGGTAAGCTAACTTGCTCGGTAAGGCTTGACATTAGCAGGGAAGCGGCATGTGCCCGCGGTCAACGTTGTGCCGCGGTCAAAGATATAAGACGCGAGCACGATTGATGCGGGCATGACTTCATGCGGGCACGGATCCGGCGAGGTCCCAAATGGTGCTCGATGGGGACGATGCGAGGAGGGACACGGTCTTGACCACAAGGGCCTATTTGTCCGCGGTCTTCCCTCCAGCGGTCTAGGAAATGCCACGTCACTGGTTCTTTGGACCAGACAGAGCGCGGGCCCGGTCCAGTAGATCCGGGCTCATCATAAAGCTAATCATTGCAGTTCTTAGGATTAAACAAATTCATAATTCTCTTTGACTTTTAATAAATCGTCACCATAACCTAAACAATTTTCTAATACTCCCTGTACTAAAAAAAAAAAAAAGGAACTTTTCATTTTTTTTTTATAGTTAACATGAAATGAAAGTAGTTTTAGTAATAATTTTAGCTAATCGTCACCATAACCTAAACAATTTTCTAAGGATAAACAAATTACATAATTCTCTTTGACTTTTAATAAATCGTCACCAATAATTTTAATTTAATTAAATTATTATAATAAAAAATTTAAAACTCGTTATCGATACACCATTATAAATATTATTAATTATAATTTCTAAATGTTCATTTGAATAATTGAATCAAATTATTGCTCATAGTATCTTTATGTTGATAAAAAAAATATAAAATTTATTTCGGGAGGAGTACAATGAAATTCATTTGTTCACGGGCAAGATTTTAGCGATCCTCCTCCATAATGGAGTATGTTTTAGAAAATAAATAATATCACCAATTTTGATTTTTTTTTTTTTGGTTTTTAAGTTTTAGGGTTTGAATCCCTATGTTGTAAATTTAATTGTTGTAATATGGTAAAAAAAAAGAAGGTGCAATTTAAATTTGTGCTTCTATTGCACGGGAATCGTTCAATATTCTTCAATCTTTAAATCGCTTTTTAGAAGCATCTTTCTCTCCTGTAATCTTCTATCCCCAAAAAACTCTATTTATCATAGTACTAGTAAAAGTCCGTGTCCGAGGACACGGTTGTTTTTTTTTTTTAATTAAGCCCGTGTCCGAGGACACGTTTTTTTTTTAATTTAAAAAAAAAAAAATCTTTTTTAAAGGGCAAAATGGGAAAGAGACAACTTAGTGAGGGCAAAATGGAAAATTCGGCACTTAATACTGTTCATTGTACTGTAGCACCCCGTTCCCATTTATACTATAGATATCTCGAAAAAACTCTATTTATCATAGTACTAGTAAATGCCCGTGTCCGAGGACACGTTTTTTTTTTTAATTAAGCCCGTGTCCGAGGACACGTTTTTTTTTTAATTTAAAAAAAAATCTTTTAAAGGCAAAATGGGAAAGAGACAACTTAGTGAGCGAAATGGAAAATTCTAAGACTTAATACTGTCATTGTCAGAAGACTCGTTCCCATTTATACTATAGATGTCTCTTTTCTTTTGGAAAAATCCATCTGCCTATGTTACAAAATGACTCTACATTAAAAGAATATGGGTCAACGAGGGGCCATGGAGACGGTAAAGTCAGTCGGTAGAGAACCCATCTTGTGCATCCACGTCTGTGAGTCCAAATAAAGCTTCGACACCCGACCCGCTACCCAACTGATTTCGGGTCTATTTTCCGGATCCTCCTCCACACACTCCAATGCTACACGTGCCAGCTTATCCGCCACCTCGACCGGGAACGAATCCTTCAACCGCCGGTCCACCCACCCCCTCACCCCTCCACCACCACCACCGCCGTCGCCGCCTTCGCCGTCCATCACAGCTGCTCTCGCCGTCTCAATCAACGAAACTCTAGAATAACCACCACCTTTAGCATCGAATTTATACTTCACCGCTTCTTCCCCAGACAAAATCTCCAAAACCACTATGCCAAAGGCGTACACATCCGATTTCTGCGTCGCGACGCCGGTGGACTGAAATTCCGGCGACATGTAACCTCTAGTGCCTTCGAATTTCAACAACTTACTATCCGATCTCCTGAATTCCAAACTCTTCAAGCTGCCTTTTCGTTCCTGGTCTTTAACGACTTCGCCGCACAGCTCCGCCGTGCCGAAATGACAGATTTTCGCGTTCAACGACGGCTCTGTAACCACAATGCTCGTGGTCTTGATGTGATTGTGTATGAAGCTTTTGCCTAATCCAGTAGAATGATGAATGTAATCGAGTCCGTGCGCGAGGTCCGCCACAATCCGAATCCGCGAAATCCAGGTCGACAGAACTGTGAAAACAGGATTTCTAGGGTTCCGAAGGCAATCGGCGAGGTTAGCGCCTTGAACGTAATCATACACAAGGTAAATATAATTTCCAGAAATCGAAGCGCCTAGAAGCTTAATCAAGCTAACGTGATGACTCTTACATATCAACAACAACCGTTCCTTAAGCTCCGTCGAGTCAATTTCCCGACGAAACTTCCGTTGAATGACAATCACGTCGTTGCCGCGAACCGTACACCGCCAGGCAGCGGAAGACGAAGAGGACGAGTACCGTTTGGCCAAAAAATTGTTCGTAGCGGAGGAAATCTCCGAGAAGCTGTAAACGTGAGGGTTTTCCGATAAGGAGCTGCGCAGATTGTCGTTGGAGAGAGTCGTGCGGCTGGAGACGGACGATTTCCATGAATCCTTGAAGTTGTAGCTTGAGCTGTTGGTGAAATTGTTGCTAGTTGAAGGACGATCGAATGATGATGACTGATCATGAGATTTGGAGTCTTTGACGGAGGAGGAGCTTCTTCCCCGGGATGATTTCGACGGCGTTGTTGAATTTGAGTGATTGGGAGGAACCACTTGGGCGATCATCTTCTTCGATTTACACATCAAAACAATGGAAATTTGATGATGTGTGATTGATTGTTCAGGTATGGCGTTGATTGTTCATGAAAGTAATTTGTTGGGGGATTGTTAAATAAAGAAAGAAAGAAAGAAAGAGAGAGATGGAATTTGTTGGTGTCGAGTGGAGTCGCTTTCATGATTTTTAGTTTTTTTTTGTAAACATGTAGACTAGAATTTTTCATGTTTTACTTTACCTAGTCCTAAATTGATTTATTTTTTTTTCAAAATTTGATTTTGGAAAATTGATGTTTTACCAAATTTTGACCAAATTTTTTATATAGTTTCATTTTTCGTAATTAAAAATAAGTTACGTAATTGTAATTTACATTTTAAGTAGATTAAAATGATGTATTATTTTCTCAAAACCTAACTTTGTTAGTCTTCCGTTAGAAAAAATAGCGAAAATAAATGTCGATATATTATATTTAACGAAAAGACATGAATTTCTGTTAGAAATTTAACTGTAATTGTCAGAATTCGTTAGAAATTTAACACTAACCGCCAATTCTCGTCAGAAAGTTTGCAGAAATGCCACCTTATGTCAGAAACTTAATGAAACTGTAGAAATTAATAGGATTAGCATATTTCAGTTAAATATTTAACGAATCAGACTGTTTTGGATTGGATTTCAGTTTAAAGGCTAACAGATGTGTCCTTTGCTTGGATGGAATAGATTCAATGTATTTATATTTATGTCTTTTGGCATAAAAGACACCACAACTCTTCATTTAATATAAATATACCCTCCTTGTTTGTCATTTATAATTAATTCAAATCCCATTCACAATTTAAAAACATAATTCAATGGAATTATGTGAATTGTTCATAGAATTCAATGAAATTCTCAAAACAATTATTAGAAAATAGATTATTTTGTTGCATAAAGTCTACTTCAACGTTTGAAACTGACAAACACAGTTGAATTCGTCTAGTTTTTGATTTTAAGTGCTTCTATAAAAAATATTAAGTCGTTTTATCTTAGGAGAAGATTGCCATAAAACTATTAGCACCAATGCGGGGCAATATCTTCATGTGGAGATTGTGTTTCACAAGACTCGACTTCCCTTATTTTGTCCGGTTTGATTTAATTTTTGCATTTCTAGTTTATGCTAATTTTCTGCCCCGTTAATTATATTTTTGGTTCATTATGATACTCAAGAAAGCCACTATTCATTGTTATGTGATAATAAATTTTTCCTAATAATCACAAGAAAATATTAACGTTTTCTTGATTTTATAACAAATATGAGCCAATGGAAAAATGATATATAAAGATGGACAACCGAATGACATTATCATTAGAAGATTAACGAGGATAAATGTCATTTTCAAGAAAGGCATTGGAAATTAACTGTAGAATGATGACAAGAAGGAAAACAATGATCACACAAAGTGATTAAAAAAACATTGTTGAAGACATGGAACGGACTTTTAATTAAAGGTATAATTTTGATTAAAATATATTATTTGATGGATTCGTCACATAAAGGTGAATATAAGACGATCAATAAATTATTGAAATTTGTAAATTATCTTATAAATGTAGGGTTTCGAGGGTCCATGCGCAGCGGAATAAGCAATAACTCGAAAAACCCCAAGCCCTAGAATCCGTTCTAGATGAATAATTAAGAGAGATGAAATAGAATTACCAACCTTGAATGCTTTTGCCTTTGATAAACTTGACCCAACTCCAGATTGAATGATCTTGTTAATCCTTGATGAACGAACGGGAATCACGAACCAAAGATCTTGATGAACGAAGATCCTCTATGTTTATCCACGCGCGGAATGAACCCTAGAACTCTTCTAGGAGGATTGCTAGATCCAATTGATTGAAACACCTTTCAATCAATGAAGAACAATGGATTTGGTGGTGTTTGATTCTCAATTCTCAATTGAAATCTCCCACTCTAAGTGTTTCTCTCAAGCCAAAACGTTCTAATCACGGCTAGGGCAACCAGGGGCAACTATTTATACGTTACAAATAAAAGCCCTTTGCGAAAACCCTAAAATCAGGCCATTTACGTATCAGTCCAGGCCCGACGAGACGACTCGTCCCCCAGGGCACGAGTCGTCCCCTCTGCAGCTCCCACTGATCCTGGCGTCCTGCAAGAGGCACGACTTGGCTTAGCTCACGGGACGAGTCGTCCCTTTGGGCACGACTCGTGCCCCAGCACGAGTCGTCCCTCGGGACACTCCCACCGAACCCGGCGTCCCTTCATATGGCACGACTTGGTTCGGCCTTGGGCGAGTCGTCCACTTGAGCCCAGAAAACCCATTTTCTTCATTTTTGACAATTCGTTCGATGCGTGTGACCCCATAGGACCATACTATGTTGGCAATGAGTCCGATCACATCGATCCTCATAAGACATGAGCGGACTCTAGCAAGCCATCATGCCTACCCAAATAGTATGATATCAAGTTCGATTTTCCTACATAGAACATATCACAATCCCATTGTCACATGATGTTATATTGAACATGAGTCATGGTCCACGTCAACTCATATTGTTCAATGCTTTCTCGTTACCAAGTAAATTGATTAATCGAATGACATTAATCACATTAATTCATTCGGGCATGGCCATGCACTACATCAATCTTACTTACGAGTGGCCAAGCAAACATCTCTCTTTACGAGGGACAATTTCCATCTTGACTTATCATTCTTCCCAACAAGAATCATACCATGCCAATGATAGCCCTTATTGTCATCCGGTTAAAGATAACGTTAAACTATATCAAACATGATATTCATCAAGCGGAAGACGATGATAATCTCAGGTCAAAGGATATCAATGATATGACTATATGAGATTTAATTATGACATATGACCATGACATAAATCTCATAATGGGTCAAGTCCAGTACCTTGTTCTCTAACAAGTACCCATGAATCTAATGTGCATCTCCATGCATATAATCATCATATGATTATCCATTAGACTTCATACTAGTGCTTCATAAGTACTAGGGACACGATTATTATAACTAAACATGCAAACACATATAATAATCAAAGAAGCAATCTCATATATAAATGAACAATGACATTACATAAAGGTCTATCTCTATAGGCCTAGGGCACTAACACCTACAGACTCCCACTTGCACTAGGCCCAATCGTTCATGTATCTTATACCCATGGACCTAACATGACCATCATGTTTAGCTTGTGGTAAAGGCTTGGTGAGAGGGTCCGAAATGTTGTCATCCGTTGGTACCTTGCATATCTTGACGTCCTCCCTTTCACAGATTTCTCGAATGAGGTGGAAGCGTCTCAAAATGTGTTTGGATCGCTGATGTGACCTTGGTTCTTTTGCTTGGGCAATAGCACCATTGTTGTCACAGAACACGGACTCTATCGGGTTAGTGATACTTGGAACGACTTCTAAGTCACTAACGAATTTCTTGATCCAAACCGCCTCCTTAGCCGCATCGATCTTTGCTATGTACTCGGCTTACGTTGTAGAATCGGCAACGGTGCTCACGCTTGGAACTCTTCCAACAAACAACACCTCCATTTAGCATAAACACAAAACCATTTGCGATCTATAGTCATCTTTGTCGGTTTGGAAGCTTGCATCTGTGTAACCCTTTACAACCGGATCATCTTCCATTCCTCCAAATACCAAGAATACATCCTTAGTCCTTCTTAAGTACTTAAGGATATTCTTGGCAACTATCGAATGGTTCTCACCGGGGATCGGGCGGTATCTACTCGTTGCGCTTAGAGCGTACGAGACATCGGGTCTAGTACATAACATGGCATACATGATAGACCCAATTGCCGAAGCATATGGTATATCACTCATCCTCTTTCGCTCATCATTTGTCTTAGGAAAATGAGTCTTGCTAAGAGTAATGCCATGTCCCATTGGCAAGTATCCTCTCTTAGAATTTTCCATCTTGAATCTTCTAAGGACCTTGTCAATATATGTACTCTGACTCAAACCAATCATCCTTCTTGATCTATCTCTATAGATCTTGATACCAAGGATATAAGCCGCCTCACCCATATCTTTCATTGAAAAACATTTTCCTAACCAGGACTTTACAGTCTCAAGTGCAGAAACATTGTTTCCAATGAGCAAGATGTCATCGACATACAACACCAGAAATAGCACTATGCTTCCACTTATCTTCTTGTATACACAAGGTTCATCTTCGTTTTTGATGAAGCCAAACTCTTTGACTGATTCATCAAAACGTAGATTCCAGCTTCGGGAAGCTTGCTTCAATCCATAAATGGATCTCTGCAACTTACACACTTTGTTAGAATCCTTTGGATCGACAAACCCTTCAGGCTGTATCATGTATACATCCTCAAGTAGGTTTCCGTTAAGAAACGCTGTTTTGACGTCCATTTGCCATATCTCATAGTCGTAATATGCGGCTATGGCAATTAGGATTCTAATAGACTTAAGCATTGCTACGGGCGAAAAGGTTTCATCATAGTCAACGCCATGAATCTGCCTATACCCCTTAGCAACTAGCCTAGCCTTATAAGTATGTACCTTCCCATCCATGTCGGTTTTCTTTTTGAAAACCCACTTGCACCCTATGGTTTTTACACCTTCGGGTGGATCAATCAAGTTCCAAACTTGATTATCGTACATGGATTTGATTTCGGATTCCATGGCTCCTAGCCACTTGTCCGAATCAGGAGTGGACATCGCCTCTTGATAGGAAGTAGGTTCATCATTCTCAATGATTTCTACTTCATTACTTTCCGTCATGAGAAATCCATATCTCTCAGATTCGGATCGTATCCTATCCGATCTGCGAAGAACTTGTGTATCTTGAACCGGTTCCACAACAGCTTGTGAACTTGGTTCCGTCTCTACTATTGGTTCCTTGTCATTTTCGGGTTCTTGAATTTCTTCAAGATCAATTTTACTCCCACTAGTTTCTTTAGAGAGAAACTCTTTCTCTAGAAAGACACCATTTCGAGCAACAAACACTTTGTTCTCGGATTGGTTGTAAAATAGATATCCTTTCGTTTCCTTGGGATAGCAGCGAAAATACATTTATCGGATCTAGGTGCAAGTTTATGTTCGAAACCAATTTCTTTACATAAACCTCACATCCCCAAATCTTCATGAAAGATAAGCTAGGCTTTCTTCCATACCACATCTCATGTGGGGTTTTAGGAGCCGATTTAGTAGGGACCTTGTTAAGTGTGAAAGCGAGCTGTTTCCGGTGCGTGTCCCCAAAGGAAATAGGAAGGTTCACTTGACTCATCATCGATTGAACCATATCTAATAGAGTTCGATTTCTCCTCTCGGATACACCATTCCATTGTGGTGTTCGGGTGGAGTAAGTTACGAAACAATTCCACAACTTTTCGGATGATCGTCAAATTCTTGGCTCAAATATTCACCACCTCGATCGGATCGAAGTGTTTTAATAGTTTTGCCAAGTTGATTTTGTACTTCACTTTAAAATATTCTAAATATCTCAAAAGCTTCACTTTTGTACTTCATCGAGATAGACGTAGCCATATCTTGATAAGTCATCAGTGAACGTTATGAAGTACCGAAATCCTCCCCTAGCAATGCTATTCATTGGTCCACATACATCAGTATGTACGAGAGCCAACAAATCACTAGCCCTTTCACTACTCTTAGTAAAAGGTGCTTTAGTCATCTTGCCCAATAAACAAGACTCGCAAACATCATATGATTCATAATCACATGAGTCTAAATATCCATCTTTATGGAGTTTAGAGATGCGTTTCTCGTTTATGTGCCCAAAACGGCAATGCCATTTATATGTGTCATTCACATTATTTGGTTTGGATTTCTTACTAACATGATAGACATTATCAACATTATTCTCAACATCCAAGACATAAAGGCCATTAAAAGAATGAGCAACACAATAAAGCATGTCATTCAAATAAATCGAAAATCTCTTATTCGCAATAAGAAAATTGTAACCCTCATTGTCTAAACATGAAATAGAAATAATGTTTACGCTCAAATCCGGAACATAATAACGGTTATTTAAAACTAAAATTAATCCGCTTGGTAAAGTGACTTCGTAAGTCCACTACGGCCAATGCGGCAACTCTTGCTCCATTTCCAACCCGTAGATCTACTTCACCCTCTTTGAGCAACCTTCTATTCTTTAGTCCTGCACATTTAGGCAAATGTGAGATCTACATCCGGTATCTAATACCCAAGAACTAGAGGTAGAAAGTAAAACATCTATCATATAGATACACGAAGTCATGGCAATCTCATTGCCCTTCTTCTTGATCCTTCTGATAAAGTTTGCGATTACGCCTCCAATGCCCGGTTTCCTTGCAATGGTAGCACACCGCATCCTTTTGGGATTTGGGTTTAGGCTTCTCGGCAACGGCAACCTTTGCCTCCGGTTTAGCAACTTTTGCTTTAACCTTATTTTTGAACCCCTTTCCTTTATTCACCATCAACACTTGATTGGTTTTCTTGGTAATATTGTTCTCCGCATTCTTTAGCATCCCATGCAATTCGAGACAGAGATTTATTCATCCCATTCATGTTATAATTCGAGAACAAGCTGATTATAACTCTCGGGGAGTGAATGCAATATCATATCCGTAGCCGACTCTAGCTGGATAGGATACCCAAGCCTCTCAAGATGTTCGAGGTGACCCTTCATCTTCAACACATGAGGCCCAACGGGTTGTCCTTCAATCATCTTGCATGAATGAAGAGCCTTCATAGTGTCAAACCTTTCCGTACGTGCTTGCAAGTTTGGAACATTTCCTTCAAATGATTTCCCAAATCATAGGCTTCCATGTGTACAAGGTCCTTACGAAGAGCCTTACACATGGTCGCAAGCATCGAGCAACCAACATCAATAGAATCATCCATATGCTTCTTATGTTGGTCCCTTTCCGCTTTAGTTGCATTAGCGGCCGGCTCGGGTGGAACGGGTCCATCGAGAATGTACAACTTCCTTTCTGTTTGAGAACAATTCCCAAGCTGCGGATCCAATCCACATAGTTATTGCCATTCTCCTCTAACTTGTCCTTCTCGAGGGTGATCGCGATGACATGTTTTGATTATTGTTTACAGGCCATTGATCTACAAAGATATGCAACAAGATATGAACACATATAAGTACCAATTCATTTAAGAGATTAATTAACGTATTTCACAAATACTCCCACTAAATTATATAACCTTCTTATACAAATATGTATAATATAATTTAATAGGCTAAGACCCAACTTTAATTTAATTTCAAGTCGGCTATGGCACATTTGCTCAAAATTAAACTAAAAAGGTAGATAACATTTATCAATCATATCTATATATGACTCTTAGATCATTATGAGATTATAGACATCTTATGTCACATGTTTCAATCTCATCTTATGCCTTAGGCCCAAAACCGTTTTGATAGCCTAATTGAGTTCAACCATGTTAAACGTATAGCAACCACTATTTGCTCATCTTGATCATACAAAGATAGAATTAATGCACCTCGCTATGGCGAGCCCACATAAAACTACCCGTGTACTCACAAGTGTTTAAACATGGGTGGCATAAAACAAACTCAAATTACAAAGAAGGTTCAATTTTTCATGCTTATCAATTACATCCCAAGGTTGATTCATGAAAACTATATGAACATAATTATGAACATGGAATGATGCAACACATATTACATTTGATCGGTAATTACTAGTACGCGGCCACGTGCTCCAAGATTATCCCACACTTCCATCGAAGTGCACGTGGGGAAAGGTTTTGGTGTCCGGCCAATATACCAAGTAATACATCACAAATATCCTAGATTTATCACATTAATCATATCAATGAAATTGACATCCCATAATCTAGATTAATCATATTAATCATATATATTACAATTTCATAATCATGGTATATCTATATATACTATTACTTCTCAAGTAAAACTCATACAATTTCATATTCTAGATCATGCACATCATGAAAATTCATATAATCATATTACATAATTATCATGATTATCTAACTAATCATCATGAACGGGGCTCACGATACCCTTTGTAGGGTTTCGAGGGTCCATGCGCGGCGGAATAAGCAATAACTCGAAAAACCCCAAGCCACAGAATCCGTTCTAGATGAATAATTAAGAAGAGATGAAATAGATTTACCAACCTTGAATGCTTTTGCCTTTGATAAACTTGACCCAACTCAGATTGAATGATCTTGTTAATCCTTGATGAACGAGCGGGAATCACGAACCAAAGATCTTGATGAGCGAAGATCCTCTATGTTTATCCACGCGCGGAACGAACCCTAGAACTCTTCTAGGAGGATTGCTAGATCCAATTGATTGAAACACCTTTCAATCAATGAAGAACAATGGATTTGGTGGTGTTTGATTCTCAATTCTCAATTGAAATCTCCCACTCTAAGTGTTTCTCTCAAGCCAAAACGTTCTAATCACGGCTAGGGCAACCGGGGCAACTATTTATACGTTACAAATAAAAGCCCTTTGCGAAAACCCTAAAATCAGGCCATTTACGTATCGAGTCCGGGCCCGACGGGACGACTCGTCCCCCAGGGCACGAGTCGTCCCCTCTGCGGCTCCACCCCGATCTGGCGTCCTGCAAGAGGCACGACTTGGCTTAGCTCACGGGACGAGTCGTCCCTTTGGGCACGACTCGTGCCCCGAGCACGAGTCGTCCCTCGGGAAACTCCCACTGAACACAGCGTCCCTTCATAAGGCACGACTTGGTTCGGCCTTGAGGACAGTCGTCCCACGAGCCCCGAAAACCCATTTTCTTCATTTTTGACAATTCGTTCGATGCGTGTGACCCCATAGGACCATACTATGTTGGCAATGAGTCCGATCACATCGATCCTCATAAGACATGAGCGGACTCTAGCAAGCCATCATGCCTACCCAAATAGTATGATATCAAGTTCGATTTTCCTACATAGAACATATCACAATCCCATTGTCACATGATGTTATATTGAACATGAGTCATGGTCCACGTCAACTCATATTGTTCAATGCTTTCTCGTTACCAAGTAAATTGATTAATCGAATGACATTAATCACATTAATTCATTCGGGCATGGCCATGCACTACATCAATCTTACTTACAAGTGGCCAAGCAAACATCTCTCTTTACGAGGGACAATTTCCATCTTGACTTATCATTCTTCCCAACAAGAATCATACCATGCCAATGATAGCCCTTATATTCATCCGGTTAAAGATAACGTTAAACTATATCAAACATGATATTCATCAAGCGGAAGACGATGATAATCTCAGGTCAAAGGATATCAATGATATGACTATATGAGATTTAATTATGACATATGACCATGACATAAATCTCATAATGGGTCAAGTCCAGTACCTTGTTCTCTAACAAGCACCCATGAATCTAATGTGCATCTCCATGCATATAATCATCATATGATTATCCATTAGACTTCATACTAGTGCTTCATAAGTACTAGGGACACGATTATTATAACTAAACATGCAAACACATATAATAATCAAAGAAGAAATCTCATATATAAATGAACAATGACATTACATAAAGGTCTATCTCTATAGGCCTAGGGCACTAACACCTACAATAAAAACATTAAGTGTGCGGGCACCTCAAGTGTAAGGGTACGTGCTAAAGTAAAAGTATTTAAGCCGTACGAGTAATGAGATGTTCTTTGATATCATATTCATTAAATTACATAACTTATAGGAAGAAAAACTTATGATAGTGCAAATAGTTCATCTTAGAAGACGAACCTAGACACATTATGAGGATCAAAAGTGCAAGACTTTTAATCCTGTATTTCTAGCAGTTGTGTTAGAAAAATAAACTGACAAATGTTAAATAAATATTATATGTCTTGTTCAGATATAGTTAACATTCAAATATATGTTAAGTTTAGATATAATATCATAAGACAATTGATCTCAAATGAGACTATCACAATCGGGAAAGTCAAAAACGGATCTGTATAACTAAGGATATGAATAGGAGATCAATTTATTGTTAAGGGGAATGGGTTTAAAAATCCACAACAAAAGAACTTATAGTGAACACTCAACCTTGAGAATTGGAGATCCCAAAATCTTGGTTTAATGAGACAACTAAATTATTATGTTCGGTCGAAACACTTGAAACCTGTTTCAAACTCATTCCTATAAATTACATAACTTATAGGAAGAAAAACTTGATAGTGCAAATAGTTCATCTTAAAGAAGACGAACCTAGACACATTATGAGGATCAAAAGTGCAAGACTTTTAATCTTGTATTTCTAGCAGTTGTGTTAGAAAAATAAACTGACAAATATTAAATTATATTATATGTCTTGTTCAGATAATAAGCAGTTAACATTCAAATATAGTTCATCTTGTATATTGAGGAGTTGGTTGATCTCCCTTCATAATGTGAACCGTTGGGTTGCAAATGGTCCTAAACAGAAATATAAAAGATAAATCTATAGAACGATAAACTCTTGAAAAAAAAAATAGATCCCGTAGAGGAAGATTTTCAAGAGATATAGTCTAAAGAGTTAGAATTTCAAGAGATAAATTTCTAAAGATAAATAATATTGAGAAATAAACTCTAAAGAGACGGACTTTCGAATCTGAAAAGGCAGACTCTTGTAAAAAAAGATCTCGAAAGGTATACTCTCGAGATATAGAATCTGAAGTGATAGATTTTTAAAATGATAGACTCTTAAATAAGACTCTTAAATGGTAGAGTCCGAAGAGTTAGATAATTTATTAAAAGATAAAATCTCGAATAAGTTTATTCTTGAGAAGTAAAAGTCTGAATAAAGGTTGGTTCTTGAGAACCATACTCTGTAAAGGTAGATTCTTTAGAGGTAGACTCTAGAGAGGTAGACTCAGAAAGTCGGACCACTTAGAGATGCTGACCACTCGGGAAGTCGTACTGTTCACAGATACTGACCACTCGAAGAAACTGACCGCTAAGAGAATTTGATCACTCGAATAGACTGACCATTCTATAGAGACAAAAGTCTAAATAATAATTGTAATCAATCACTGATAAGGTATAATCAAATGACTTAAAGATATATTCGTGATTATGAATTATAATACATGGGATATCCAATAGTATATGGGTGAATATACTAATTAGATATCAAAAACTAATAAATATATAAAGTGAAAATGTTTCACAATAGATGTAGAAGTAGTGTCATTTAAATCTTCCAAGACAACATGCATAGCTCGATTCAGTAAAAATCTGAGTTGACAACTTTAGACAAAGCTGAAGAAAAAGCTTAGGGCTCGTTTGGTAGGCTGATAGGATTATCATGTATAATAGTCAGAAGACTATTACTCCAGGGATTAATTATACCACCTTTTTTTGGGATAAATATGAAGAGGATAATATGTGATAAAATGCCTTATCCAGGTTATTAGGATTATTACACCAGTTGCATTTAATTTACCAAACATCAGTCTTATTGGACTAATAATCCTATCCAATGCTAAGAAGGGCTACCAAACGATCCCTTAGTGGTCTAATAAACTATTGGAAGATATTCTTTGTTAGAATAAGTTTGTGCCTATATGTCCTAATGCATTGTGATGACAATGATAAATAGGAAAAGGCATAAAACACTATGTTAAGTTTAGATATAATATCATATGACAATTGATCTCAAATGAGACTATCACAATCGGGAAAGTCAAAAACGGATTTGTATAACTAAGGGTATGAATAGGAGATCAATTTATTGTTAAGGGAAATGGGTTTAAAAATCCACAACAAAAGAACTTATAGTGGACACTCAACCTTGAGAATTAGAGATCCCAAAATCTTGGTTTAATGAGACAACTAAATTATTATGTTCGGTCGAAACACTTGGAACCTGTTTCAAACTCATTTCTAAAACATCCAAGTATATATACCTGCAACAAGTGGTGAGGGTAAGTTGTGAAAACTTTTAATGATTCCTATAGCTACGTGGTGGAGTAGCATGATACTTTTTATAAGAGATCACATAGATAAGTGAGAAGTAATAAGACCGCTTCTAAATTGAACACTTATGAAATCAAGCAAGGTCCAGGGCTGGAATGGGTAAAAACGTGAGAACAAAATGTGTTAGAGCTATTATTGTGTAAGTATGAGAAAAGTACCATTTTCGTTCCTAAAGTACTTTAAGTTTTACCTTTTCGTCCATAAACAATTTTTTTTTTACCTTTTCATCCTTGACCTATCGTTTTAAGGATGATGTAGTCCCACCCGTTAACGGGCGTTTAATATTCCATTAAATTTACTGACGTGGCACGGTGAATCACAACATTTGCTTAGTTGGCAGGTACAATGCTCATTTGAAAATATTAAGGGGTATATGTGTGAAATTTTAAACTTCAGATCCCTAATATTATCTATTGATAGTAAAAGGTGTACAATAATAAATTTAAAAATAAAACACCCCCAACCACTTAATCCACACCTTTTCATCTCCACCCATCTCTTCCCTTTCTCTCTCCACCACAGCCCTCTGTCCACTCCTTTTTTTTTGTTCTTAATTTTATTATATAAGTATATATTAAACATAAATAAATATTACTTTATTAATTTCCCTTCTGATTTTCTCCTTAATAGAAACCTAAAATAAACAACAACAAATAAACAACAACAAATAACCAATTGCTTCAACCCCTTCTTCTTCTTACTCTTCTCCGGCGTCGTCAACATAATCGGCGTCAAACTTTCCTTCTCCTTCTTCTCCATCTCAAAGCACATCAATTCAACACTTGATCTTCCACCTGTACCAGCCTCTCAATCAGCGTCCCTTTCATCTCCGTCTCCATTATCACGTCGTCAATCGGCCGGCAATGCTTCTCTAAACTCCTCGGTGAGAAATCTGCCGACGACCTGTGATCGTCGCTGGTCAGTGTTTCGTTCGACGCGCATGAGCTCTTCGTCGGCGATCTGTAACTTCCTCCTCCTAGATATGAGATTTCAAAATCATATCGTTCAGATCTGTTATAATTATTTGTTGTTAGATCTTCATTTTCCTTCTCTCTCTCTTTTAATTTGTGGACACTTGTGAGATTATTGGTTTGAATTTGAGATCCATGTAATGATTTTTGATGTGTTGTGGTTGTTGGTAGTGGTACTAGGGATGGTGACGGTGGTGTGTTGATTTAGTGTTGATAGTGGTGGTGGTGGCGATGTTGGTGTGATGGTGGCTGTGGTGGTGGTTGTGCGGCAATAGTAATGGTGGTTTTCTAAATGTTTTGAAGGAAGGAAAGGACATTAGATTTTTTTTAAATGAATTAAAATTTAGGGATAAAGAAATGAATTAAAAAAGATTATAATTTGTTTATTAACTCTATAATATTTAAGAGGATAGTATACAATAAATTAGTGAGAGATAAATAAATTACAAAATAAGAGGATAGTATACAAAAAATTAGTGATGAGATCAACCGGCGAAATAGCTTCAGGGATGGATGGAACTGGGATATAATGCTCCGATAACTTGCTGAGCTGATGGAATCAGGGTTAGCTTGATGAGGTTTTCAGTTAGTGGGAAGCGTAAGGATTTTTGGTCATTTGGATTTTGGAATTTCTCAAATTGATAGAGATTTGAACAGGGAATTATCATGTCAGGCGGGTGACCCACTTTTTAACATTTTGTCGGCGGATATGGTGGTGTGGGGTGGCGGAGCCCTAAGTAAACTCCCATTTAAACATGGTGGTGGGGAATGCGTTAAACCCAATCAAGTCTATAATCATGACTTCGATTTAGGATTTGAGAGCCGACAATGGAGGCAAGTTTTTGATCAAGCTTCCATGTCAAGTAGACCTCTCAAGAAAATCAAAAGTCTAGACCGCCATTATCAAACCCCTTATTCTTCTCCACCCATTACTCCATCTTCATCAAACAATCCTTTAAGTAACTCACGTGAGCGGCACATGTTATGCTCTTTATTAGTTTTTTAACGGTTCATCCAAAATTACACTTGATTGCAACAAAAAGACAAACTCAATAACCAACTTGTAACGAATGCAAACTCGATAACCAATTGAAATATCTCAACAAACTCAGGTAACTAAAGTGCAATTTTGCCCAATGAAAATTTCAAAGTTGGGTTTTCTGTTGGTGAGGCGCCGGCCTCAGAGTTGGCCAGGCGGCCGCCTCACATGGGCCTAAAGGGACTGTTTTGGGGCATTGCTTGGCCGAGAGTTGTGGGGCATTTGGTGCCATTTGTGGGTTAGTCTAGCTTGGTCTTTTTGGCCATTTTATTTTGATTGTAGGTTGGCTTTATAGTTGGGTTTCATTCCCTCTCATCCTTGTAATTTTATTTATATCAATAAAATTCCCAGGTGACGTACTGGTTCGAAAAAAAATTATTATTATATAATAAATAATAATATATCATAATAAATTTCTTTATTAACTAGAAAATAATATTTTAGACTTTGTTAATTAGTGATTTTTTTTTACAAAAAGGTATATAAAAAAAGATAGAAAAGAACTAAATAAATGAAAGTGCATAGAAGAAAAGTCAAAAGAGAGACGGACTACCCTATATTTATTTTTTATTTATTTTTTAATTTTTTATTGACTAGAAAATAATATTTTAGACTTTGTTAATTAGTGATTTTTTTACAAAAAGGTATATAAAAAAAGATAGAAAAAAACTAAACAAATGAAAATATATAGAAGAAAAGTCAAAAGAGGGACGGACTACCCTATATTTATTTTTTTAATTTTTTTATTGAATAAAAAATAATATTTTAGTTTTTTTTAATTAGTGATTTTTTTTTACAAAAAAATATATAAAAAAAGATAGAAAAAAACTAAACAAATGAAATAAGAAAAGTCAAAAGAGGGACGGACTACCCTATATTTATATTTTTAATTTTTTATTAACTATAAAATAATATTTTAAACATTTTTAATTAGTGATTTTTTTAGAAAAAAATTATATAAAAAAAGATAGAAAAAAACTAAACAAAAGAAAGTATATAGAAGAAAAGTCAAAAGAGGGACGGACTACCCTATATTTTTTTTAATTTTTTTTTTAATTTTTTATTGACTATGAAATAATAGGCTGTGATTGAATGGAAAACTGTAGCTTAGACTTTGTTAATTAGTGATTTTTTTTTATCAAAAGGTATATAAAAAAAGATAGAAAAAAACTAAACAAATGAAAGTATATATAAGAAAAGTCAAAAGAGGGACGAACTACCCTATATTTATTTTTTAATTTTTTATTGACTAGGAAATAATATTTTAGACTTTGTTAATTAGTGATTTTTTTTTTACAAAAAGGTATATAAAAAAAGATAGATAAAAACTAAACAAATGAAAGTATATAGAAGAAAAGTCAAAAGAGGGACGGACTATCCAATATTTTTTTTTAAAAAAAATTATTGAATAGAAAATAATATTTTATACTTTGTTAATTAGTGATTTTTTTAGAAAAAGTTATATAAAAAAAAGATAGAAAAAAATCAAACAAATGAAAGTATATAGAAGAAAAGTCAAAAGAGGGACGGACTACCCTATATTTATACTTTTATTTTTTTTTAATTTTTTGTTGACTATAAAACAATATTTTATATTTTGTTAATTAATGATTTTTTTAGAAAAAGTTATATAAAAAAATATAAAAAAACCAAACAAATGAATGTATATAGAAGAAAAGTCAAAAGAGGGACGGACTACCCTATATTTATTTTTATTTTTTTTTTAAATTTTTTTATTGAATAGGAAATAATATTTTAGAGTTTGTTAATTAGTGTTTTTTTTATAAAAAAAGTATATAAAAAAGATAGAAAAAAATCAAACAAATGAAAGTATATAGAAGAAAAGTCAAAAGAGGGATGGACTACCCTATATTTTTTTTTTTAGTTTTTTATTGAATATAAAATAATATTTTAGACTTTGTTAATTAGTGATATTTTTTACAAATAGGTATATAAAAAAAGATAAAAAAAAACCAAACAAATGAAAGTCGTATACCTAAAGGTCCTAAACCCTATACCCTAAACCTTATACCCTAAATCATATACCTATACATTATACCCTAAACCCTATATCCTAACCCTTATACCTTATACTTTATACCCTATACCCTAAACCCTAAGTCGTATATCTATACCTTATACTCTATACCCTAAACCCTAAGTCGTATACCTATACCATATACCATATACCCTAAACCCTAAGTCATATACATATACCTTATCCCATATACCGTAAACCCTATACCCTAAACCTTATACCCTAAATCATATACCTATACATTATACCCTATATCCTAAACCCTATACCCTAACCCTTAAACCTTGTACCCTATACCCTAAACCCTAAGTCGTATATTTATACCTTATACTCTATACCATAAACCCTAAGTCGTATATCTATACCATATACCCTAAAACCTAAGTCATATACATATACCTTATCCCTTATACCCTAAACCCTAGACCTTAATTACCCTTATACTTTATACCCTATATCCTAAGTCGTATATCTATACCTTATACTCTATACCCTAAGTCGTATTCCTATACCATATACTATATATCCTAGACCCTAAGTCATATACATATACCTTATCCCTTATACCCTAAACCTTATACCTTATACCCTAAATTATATACCTATACATTATACCCTAAACCCTATACCCTAACCCTTATACCTTATACCCTATATCCTATACCCTATACCCTAAACCCTAAGTCATATACCTATACCTTATACTCTATACCCTAAACCATAAATCATATACCTATACCTTATCCCTTATACCTAAACCCTAAATCCTATACCCTAAACCTTATACCGTATACCCTATACACTAAACCCTAAATCATATACCTATACATTATACCTTATACCCTAAACCCTAAACCTTATGCCTTATACCCTATGCCCTAAACCCCAAGTCATATACCTATACCTTATCCCTTATACCCTAAATCCTATACCCTAAACCTTATACCCTAAATCATATACCTATACATTATACCTTATACCATTTATCATATATCTTATACCTTAAAAAATAAAAATAAATAAAGGATAGTCCGTCCGTCCCTCTTTTCTTTTATATATAATTTCGTTTGTTTAGTTTTTTTCTATCTTTTTTTCTATCTTTTTTTCTATACCTTTTTGAAAAAAATGTATGTAGTAAATAAAAGTCTAAAATATTATTTCCTATTAAATAAAAAAATTATAAAAAATTAAAAATAAATAAAGGATAGTCCGTCCCTCTTTTCTTTTATATACTTTCATTTGTTTAGTTTTTTTCTATACATTTTTGTAAAAAATGTATGTAGTAAATAAAAATCTAAAATATTATTTCCTATTCAATAAAAAATTTATAAAAAATAAAAAATAAATAAAGGATCTATCTCTAAATTAGAGACAGATTTTGAACACGTCTCTAATTTAGAGACAAATACTAAATCTGTCTCTAAATTTTAGAGACAAATTTTGTATCCGTCACTAAATTAGAGACGGATTAAAAAATGTGTCTCTAAATTAGAGACGGATTAAAATCTGTCTTTAATTTAGAGACAGATTCAACATCTGTCTCCAAAGTTTAGAGACAGATTCAGAATTTGTCTCTAAATAAGAGACGGATTTTGTATCTGTCTCTAATTTAGAGAAGGACACAAAATCTGTCTCTAAACTTTGGAGACAGATGTTGAATCTGTCTCTAATTTAGAGACGAATTAAAATATGTCTCTGATTTAGAGACAGACCTGTCTCCAAAGTTTAGAGACAGATTTTGTGTCCGTCTCTAAATTAGAGACAAATACAAAATCCGTCTCTAATTTAGAGACAACTTCAAAATCCGTCTCTAAACTGGAGACAGATTTAGAATCCGTCTCATTCGTCATTAATTTTTGGGTCTGTCTCTAATCTGTCTCCAAATTAGCTACAGATTTCGTCCGTCTATAATTTTTCGTCTCTATTTTCGGTTTTCCTTGTAGTGATTACAGTGATTACGAATGCTCGAATTCAAATTTCAAACCAAACACTAACAATGCCATATTTCAAACCAAACACTGTTTTAAAAATAATAACTTTTTAAGCCTAATATTATTTTCCAACCATGCAGAGCATATTCCTCAGACAATTTTTACTTGTCGAAATCATGTGTTTCCCTTATTCCAGTACTATATAAATGTTAAATCGCCAATGGTAAAGCATTTGAATGCATGCATGAACAAGGTTATGTATACTACCTTCTCTGCCAGGCCATCCTTCTTTCTGTTATTAGTAATAATATTTAAGTAATTTTCTTTTGTAAAGTACTCCATATAGTTGGTTTTTCTGGATTTTATGATACTTTCGTAAAGTACTCCATATTGTTTTTAGCTATTTGAATTGGTGAATAATGGGTTTTGGGAAGGATTGTTGATTTGTTTGTCCAAGTGAAGTTTAATAATTGAAATAGAAGAGAAGTGATAAAGATGTTTTTGTAGTTATTTGCCATTTCTTGAAAAAATATGCAAGCAGTTAGTTAGTTATAGTTAATGAAGTAGGTTGTTATTTGTTGTTGAATTCAGTTAAAGAATCAGTTACAATTTGTTATTGTACTGTTGTCCCTATTTATGAAATCTGCAATTCATGGCCCCATATTTAAAGTCTCCAACTGCACTCACTTTTCTTCTTCTTCTTCTTCTTCTCTCTCTCTCTCTCTCTCTCTCTTTCTCTGAAAATGGCTCCCCAACAAGTATTTGAAAATGTCCAAGAGTTCCTGAAGGTGATCCCGCATAAGCTTGTACGTCTAAATCCATCTCAATCCATAAGTTTCGATTTGATTAATATAACTCAAAGAAACTCTTATCTCCACACCAAGTAACTACAAGAAGCCGATTGGATGTTCTCAACACAAGAAGGCCAGAAAAAAAACCTATTCGACAACCCCAGATTTGCACGTCTTATCCTAATCGGAAACACTCCCTCTGTTTACCCTGCAAACTATGTTCTTGACCCCTTTCCTTTCATTGATATCAATCAAAGGAATTCACTAGAAAATTCATTGGGAGGCCTTTAGTAACGATGTTGTGCCATAGAGCAGCTTTTCAAATTGGTTCGACGGATATAGAATTTTTAACCTATAATAAGGATGCTGATGTTTTTGTCGTTTCTTTGAGGAGAGGGGTAGTGAGTTAGTGGGTCCAATGTCAATTGAAGTTGTTGGATTGAAAAGAAACGATAATGGTGTAGAATTTCGGAGAAGATTGAAATATAGGAAACGCTAAATGTGATACAAACTCAGATGCTTGTTGTTCTTGATCCAGCGATTGAGAATATGGCCTCAATCCTCACAGTGAACCCAACCAATTTTCTGCCAAATATTAGGATTAGGGTTTTGGTTCAACCGAATTTGACTGCCATGGTAGCGGGCCTATATACAATTGCATCTAATCTTGATGAGAGGAGTCAACCTAGAGCTTTGTGTGTTGGAATAGGAAGGTGGTTCTCTGCTCAGTTATTTGAATGTCCAATTAAATTTTGAGGTTGTTGGAGTGGAAGTGGATAAGGTTGTCTTACAGGTTGCGAGACAGTTATTCGGATTGAAACTTAGCCCATTTGTTAGAGTGATTATTGGGGACGAGATACAATTGATCAAGGATCTTGGGCATGAAAGACATCGAAGGAGTGGAAGGCCAAAAGAATTGATAAAACTTTCATATGATTGTAATGAACTAGATGAAGGTCAGAATTTGATTCCGGTAAATCTGAGAACAAATTGACCACAATAACGTCAAACCTAGCATCAATTTCTTTTACCGGAATTAAATTCTAACCCTCATCTAGTTCATTGCATAAAATTACACCAAAGGCATACACATCATTACCATGACAACACATATAGACCATCTTTACCGAGACACACACTACTTTTTCCCTTTCTAACCAATTTGGGATTACTATTCCTTCTCCTAACCAATGTGGAAATAGGAATAATGATCAATTTCTCAACGCTAAACTCTCTACCATTAGAGTTTAAATTCAATCCAACAGTTTTGAGATACTAGTTGTGTAAACATCATGCATGAAATATAAACAGTTGAATAATATTGTCTCAAACGTAATGGTGCGAATATGATAATGCAGAACAAACCTACAGCAGTAAATCCCTGCTGTGCGTATAACGTTATGTGCTTCAGCCATTACAACAATTAATACTTAAACTCTACTGATGAAACTAATGATGGACGGTAATCTGAGTAACGCAAAATAAATAAAATCTAAACTGATGTTTAAACATATATCAAGCACCATGTTTGGCAAACCTACATTTTGATGCCTTACCAAATTACACAATTCTAAAGCAAAAACACTATCAGGCATTTTGTTCATTCAAACCAACACACTATCAGGCATTTTGTACTAGCGTCTGCGTGATGAAGAGGGGAAGGGGGAAGTTATTAGATGCACAACAAACCTACATCAGTAATTCCCTCTTTACTATACCATATTAGCTGCTTAATTTGACCCATTTATTTTGGTGCTAATATATCCTTCAAAGGTAGAATATTTTCCTCGTGGAAGTAATATATCTGAGAGTATTCCGTGTAAGCCGATTGAAAGGAAGAAGCAGCAACAACAGCATGTACGTAATCATTGTCAAGGGTTTCCCACGTTTCAGATTCTAGATCATAAGTATAAACAGGCATATGGAAACCTACCAAAGGTTTATACATCATGGCACGGCCAATTGTGAACACAATCTTCTTAGTCCCGGGGAGGTTCCCAGCTGGAATAGTAATAAAAGACGACCACGAAATCTCATTAGTCCAGGCTGGGAGGGGGCCAGTAAGAAAACTAAGAGGAAATGGATCCCTCAGATGGATTGGAATATGAATAGTGATTTTATCCCATTTGGGCCATAACAATTTCCCATACATATCAAATTTCGCATCTTTATCATCCAATAACCATATGCTAAACTCGGTTGCTCCAATAGATGAATGAGTGAGGGCCAAGCGTCCCCCAACTTGTGTAACTCCAGCTTCTAAAGAATCATAGTACCGCCCCCAATGATGACGCCACATGGAGAATGTTGGTGCTCTAAAAGCCCTGAGAGGCTCAACAACACGACCCGGGACTTGTGGATATTCAATTAATGAGTAACTCTCTTTATTAAGATCAAAATGTATCAAGCCGTAGTCAAAAATCCAATACAATGCAGATCTACAGCAATAACTTCTACTAAATCCAACCGGTTCTCTTATACATGTATTCCTCCAATAGTCCTGATTTTGGTTATGGTTCTGATCGTACTGGAGGGTGAGAATCTTTGAATTGTCTTTATTATCGAAATAAGAATACTCTTTTTGAATATGAAGCAACTTGTAAACTTTGTTAATATCATCAAAACCCAAGTGATAAGGGGAAGGGTGATCGGAAACAGGGAGAGCAGGTGATGGTGGAGGAAGCTTCATGGTTTCGCTTGTTGAGAGGTTGCATGAGTATATGTAGTTCTTCGGGTTCTTGGAGTAGAAACACACCAGACCGTTTACAACTTCTGTTGTACAGTAGTCTTCCCTAACAGTCTTTTCCCAATGGGCGGAAGCGGAGGCGGAGTCGGAGCTCATGATGGAAGCGCAGACGAACCGGTTCTTAAGTGAAACCGGGTCCCTCCTCAGATCATTCATGTCGACGGGTTTGGATTGGCAAAAAACTATGGGGTATCGAATGTGAATTGGAGGAGGGGGCTTGTACCACGTTAACGGATAATAAGTGCCGACGAAAGCTAGGAGGGAGGGGCGGGACTTAGAAAGACGACGGTGGGATAGATGGAAGTAGCGATCATGGAGAATGGTTGATTGCCAAAGCTTGCAAACAAGCTTGAATCTCATTAGAGATTTGGCCGGAACTCTTATTAGTATATTTTCAAATACTATTTCCGTTGGAATATGTGAATTATAACTTATAGACTTCATCTTCTTCTTCATATTTTCCGGTGGATTCTCCGGTTGGGTTCTTCTGGTTTAATGGCACGTAAGAATTGAAGAGACAAATACTAGGGAGAAGAAGGGAGAGATGAGAAGGCTCAAAGTTAGTCCTTATTTATATGCATATATACATGAAGTCCTATTCATATTACAATTAGACTGTACAAAGAAAAGGTCTTCTACTTGAAAAATAATTCTTCTGAAATTATTTAATGGCAAAATTTATACTATTCCTTTCTGTCCGTCGTACTTTGGTTTTTTTGGTTAACTAGTCAGTCAGAACCCGTCGGTACCCGACGGTGAATATATTTTTTTTGATTAAATAAATAATTATTTATGTGTTTTAATTGATTTTTAAGTAACAATATAAATCGAAATTGATAATCAATGTAGCGGATATTAGGAGTATAATTAATACAGAAAATAGATGTTGACACATGATATAACGTGGAAAGCCCTTGAGACAACTATCTCGCCGACACAAAATCACGGGAGGTTAGGTCCCTGCCTAACTAAAAAACATTATTAAGATTTTAGTGTTACAACTAGGGCTGTACAAAAAATCCGAGGAACCGGACCGAACCAGTGAAACCGGACTGGACCAGTAAAAACCAGACCGAAAAAATAGTATTGGTCCGGTCCTGGTTCCAAATTTTTATGGAACCGATTATTTGGTCCGGTCCTGGTTTTGAAAAAAATATACGCGGTCCTGGACCGGAACCGGACCGGACCGAATATATATATAAATAAATATATATATATATATATATATATATATATATATATATATATATATATATATATATATATATATATATATATATATATAAAATTAACTTTGTTGGTCTTCATGAAGGACTCTTGTCATTTTCTCGGAGTTATTGCAACAAAAGACTTGGTATGCATGAAAAACCTTGTGAAAGAAATTAAGTTGCAATTTAAATCTTCGTCTACTTAGTCTGTAAAAATAAGTTTTAAAAGTTCACTTACACCCCCCTAACTTATTTCAATTTGTAACGTTTTCAATAATATTTTTAATTCCAAAATGAATATCATATCGTAGATTTTGTTATTGTAAAAAAAATATATTATATTGTAATTAACTGTTGATTTTGTTATTGTAATATTGTTCAACAATTTGGTTTTTAAATATGCTTTTACTTGTAGATTTTGTTATTGTAAAAAATTATATTATATTGTAATTTGTAGAACTGGTGGAACCGGACCGGAACCGGACCATTGGAACCGGACCGATGGGACCGGTCCTATAATATAATGGTCCGGTCCTGGTCCTAAATTTTTACAGAACCAAAGTATTTGGTCCGGTCCTGGTTTTCTTAAATTTTGACAAAAACCGGACCAACCCGGACCGTGAACACCCCTAGTTACAACTTTGGAAGATGAAGAGATATGGTTACAATAGCGTGAGTTTAATAGTGTGTGCCTAAGTGTCAATATAATCTCTTCCATCTCCTATATATTTAAAGAAAAACAAAATAAAAACAAAGAAAATAATAAGAAATTGCAATACTTTTGTTTGACCACAAATTGTGCGACATAAATTCTCAGAGTCTGTCGAAAACTTCCTTGTAGACTACATTCAGCGTCTTGTCATATGTTTGAGCATCTGAATCACAAATAATAACTTTAAGTCCTCTCTTGCTGGTTACTCTGGAAAATGCTACATAAAGTTGTCCGTGACTGAAAACAGGTTGTGAAAGATATAGTCCTACATGGGAAAGAGATTGTCCCTGACTCTTGTTGATTGTCATAGCAAAAGAAACGGCAAGTGGAAATTGCCTTCTTTGGAATCTTACCGGAAATTTTGTCACATCTGATGGAGACATTATCATTCTAGGAATAAGCACCTTCATGCCAGCATTCTTTCCCGAAAGCATCTTGGCTTCGACTACGTGCTTACCTACATATATGTAACAAAATTAAGTATTAAATTATATGTATATAAAAAATAAAAAAATACTGTATTTACCTAATTGAGTGACAATCATTCTGGTGTCGTTACACAATTCAGCAGCTTGATCAAGATTTCTCAAAAGCATTACTATACACCCAACCTTCAGCTTAATAATGTGATTTCCAGAACACTTGATAGTGTTTAGAAATTCAGGTGAGAATATATCTTCAGCATCATTTTCATCATCCTCATCCTTACAAATGGCATCAGAACTCATATATTCAACTTCGTCTCCCGAAAAGAGTGACATGACATAATCATTTATGTTATCGACAATCTCATTTGTTGGAGCAAGCACAGCTCTAGTCTGAAAGAATCCTTCGACATCTTTATTTTTGCAATAAGTCAGGATATATAGATTCGACTATTTTTGCAATAGGATCTGAAGCCTCACGAATCAATATATCATCAGGAAGGTTAATATCAATTTCCCCGTCATTATCTCCACCGACAATCCCATCTCCGACACTCAAGAGCCACTGAGCGAAATCTCTTATCTCTTCGAAATTATGAGAAGTAGAATCACCCTACATTAAGTTAAATATATACAAATTACTTAAATTGAAATAAAAATATTTAAGTAGATGAATAAAGGCTATTTAAGAATTACCTGCAATCTCATATTATTCGTCAATCTGAGAACCTCACAGTCATTCCATATTTTGGATGAACAGAGTGCAGCATGCACAATATCATGCCTACTTCCTTTAGGAAAAACAGGTAAAATCTGTCTGAAGTCATCACCGAATACAATAACTAAACCACCAAATGGTTTATTGGAATATCTCCCCTCGGGTGTACGAATAAAATCTCGGAGGCTACGATCGAGAGCCTCAAAACAATGTTTATGAGCCATTGGAGCTTAGTCCCATATAATTAGGTTAGTTTTATGTAGAAGTGCTGCCTCATCCGTACCCGACTTTAGTTTACTGCAAGTTGAGCTCTCGTTTACCTGTATCGGGATATCGAACCTAGAATGTGCGGTCCTACCTTTCGAAAGGAGCAATGAAGCTATGCCACTGGAAGCAACAGGAAGAACAATATCTCTCCTGCTCCTTAATGCAGAACACAGTGTTTTCCATAGGAAGGTCTTTCCCATACCACCATAACCATAGAGGAAAAACATACCACCGTTTCCTCGATCAACAACCAACATAATCTTATCATAAACACTCTTTTACCCGGCTGTTAACTGAGGATGTAATCTGAAGTGCTCAGCTTTCATCTCATCAATGTCATAAGATGTCTCATCTAGAATGAGCTTATTTATCGCATCACCAATGACATTGCCTACCGGTTTAGGCATGTCTTTAAATTTATGGAGACTGCTGCAATTCTCGATCAGTAACTTCTCAATTTCCGCCAAAGCAAGATTCTGGACCTGTTCATTAATTAATTTCAAACCTGAAATTATAAAAAACAAAATAAATATATTAATATAGATAAATATATAGAATCATATTGTATAACTGTAAAGTAGAAATAAAATCATAATTGATATTTATTGTAAAACAAATATGTAAACATGGGACGGAATACCCGGATTATCGTGCATCCTCCGATACTTATACTCTATATCATCAGATAATAAGTGCCAAGTCATCTCCCTTACCTCTCCCGGATTCGACATACTATTAGATAGTAGCAACATAGAAAATAGTCTTCTCAGACTATCTGGCAACCTCCAATGACTCGCTTCTATAATTCCATCAACATATTCCTTGTCATCATCTAATAATCCCAGAGCGTAACATGCAGATTTGAAATCGGGATGAACAACGCGATTTACAGTTCTCAAATCCTTGAATTTCATGGGACCTGCTACATGATTCAACATTATCCTGAGGTAATACAATTCTCCGCAATTCATTGGAACATGATAAATACGCCCCACTGCAAAACGTTTATCTTTCCTCGGAAGCCATTCACGTTTAGTTTTATCCCATACGAAATGATGAGGAAATTCACAGTATTTATATTTTCGACCCTCTGAATGAATAATGTTATACTCCATACACTTCATAAATTGAGATTCTTTAACTGTCGCTTTATCCAAAACATCAGGAAGAAAGTCTCCATCCTCATCCTTACAAATGGCATCAGAACTCATATATTCAACTTCGTCTCCCGAAAAGAGTGACATGACATAATCATTTATGTTATCGACAATCTCATTTGTTGGAGCAAGCACAACTCTAGTCTGAAAGAATCCTTCAACATCCTTATTTTGCAATAAGTCAGGATATATAGATTCGACTATTTTTGCAATAGGATCTGAAGCCTCACGAATCAATATATCATCAGGAAGGTTAATATCAATTTCTCCGTCATTATCTCCACCGGCAATCCCATCTCCGACACTCAAGAGCCACTGAGCGAAATCTCTTATCTCTTCGAAATTATGAGAAGTAAAATCACCCTACATTAAGTTAAATATATACAAATTACTTAAATTGAAATAAAAATATTTAAGTAGATGAATAAAGGCTATTTAAGAATTAGTTTATTAACTAAATAATTACAAAAAAAAAATTAGAAATAAAACTAGTCGTCACACGTTTCTGGATGCACGATTCCCGTTTTCCGATTTCGTTTCCCTGATCCAGAACAGTTGGTTCCCGATTTTGAAAAAGGTGGAACCTTATTCGAACCGAATTATCGACGGTCACGGTTCTCACGGTTCCGGGTATAGCGGTTCCTAAATCCCGATTTTGGTGTCGATTTCCGAATATAATTTCAACTACTACAAATTTATTTTATAAAAAAATGAATATAAAAAGAGGTGACGATATTTTATTATTTTTATCGATTGTGGATTTGTCACACTATAAATAGAGCAGCAACAAAATCATGACACATCATCTTGTAAATCAAATTTTGTGACTTTAGAATGAGCAATGCTAGGGACACAAAAGAAAGTCACAAAATCTTGCTCACAAAATGAGTTTACGATATTTTATTGTTTGGATCGATAGTAGACCCGATACACTCAAAATCACCAATAAAATCATTACACCTAAAATTTTGTGAGCAAGTTTTTTTGATTATTTTGAGCCCCTAATATTATTCCTTTAGAATTACCCAAATCTGGTACTCCTTCTGTCCCAAATGCAATATCATGTTTTGTCACAAAATGAAAGACCTTTGAAACATTACCTTCAAATAATTGTCCCTAAATTATTTTTTTTTCAGCTTTTTTTTTTCTTAATTGATATTTTGCAAAACTAAAAGTTTGAAAATGAATTGCAATAAATGTTATGATTTTTTTTCTATTAAAAATCTATTTTTCAAATTGACCCTTAAATTCCAAAAAAAAAACATTTATTTCATTTATTTTGGGACGAAGAAATCCCAAGATATATATATAATAATAACAAATAAAGAAAACAATACACTTAAAGATTAGACACTAATATAGAGAAAACAAGACACTTAAAGATTAAATACTAATAACAACTTTCTAATAATTAATAAATACTTCAAGCAATAATTTCAATAAAGGGGGGAGCGGTGAAATGTGTTGATCCCCTTCTTTTTAAAGAAAGAAAAAAAAAAAAAAAAAAAAAAAACATCAAACATTATATTAAAAGAAATAAATAAAACTTACAATCTGAATCCAGTAAGGATTCTTATTTTTCACTCACTGCAAACTTCTATCTAAATACAAATTAAATTTTTAAGGCTTTGAGAAAGGGAAGGGTTTCTCAACACATGAGAAATATTTTTTCTAGGATATGGAAATCTTGCATGTTCCATTGGATGAATACCCTTTTTATAGGCCTTTCCCCTAATTTTTCTTTCATCTTTGAGAATTATTGGCCAACATCTTTATCTATCAACTTTAAGTCATTTCCTCCTTTTGCTTTAAGTCTTGTCTTGTCTTTATTTACCCACTAGACTTGTTTTTTCTTCTCCACTTAGTTTTGTCTTCTAATTTTAGCCTTATCCCCATATTTTTTAAGATGCTTATGTCCCCTCAATAATTTTTGTTTTCTTCTATTTTCTGATTTGATCATTTTGGAGATGCCTTTTGAGAGTATGGGACAATTCCCAAATATTCTTCCATATCTTTATTATCATTTTCCATGCTCCGAGTGGATGTCATAAAAGCATTTTGTTCTTCTTTCTTGAGAATATTGCTAATTAACATTGCAAATTTATCTTAAATGCAAGAATCTAACTTTTCTTGAGTCATTCATGTATTTAACAAAAGAATTTTTGATTTGATCAATTCTAATATATCATTTTCCTCCAATTCCTCCATCTTCTTTTTTCCCTTGCTTTTAGCTTTTTCTCTAGCCTCTTCTTTAAGAGAAATACACACTTGGTTTATTTCTTTAAAAATTTCAGTAATATCAATTTTGTTCCACTATTTATAAGAATATGTTCTAATAATACATGATAGATTTAAGTGATTTTTTTGCTCCAATCCATCCATTATTAACTCATCCTACATTAAGAAGACATTTAAGCCTTTCATCAGCTTCTTCACCCCAATAAAAGATTCTAAAAAATATGGCAACGCTAAAATCGGTGCAGTACACAATTTTTCCTTCAGAATAGCAAAGCTTTCATCAATGAGCCGCAAGTTCTTTGTTCATGGCCTCACACTAATGAGGATATTTAATTGCCTCCCCGAAATGCTTTAGTTCATATTCTAAGTCAACAGCAACCAAGAAACAACGATGTGCCATAGAGAAGTTAGTGCAACTAACAAAGTGTGATAAAGGATAACGAGTACCTAAAGATTTCTTTCGGTTCGGCGAACAAGACTGGGAGGGGACTCGTGCGGTGTGAGCTTTGCCCAACTCATATTCATTTGAAGGATACTTTGAAGTCTCCCTTCTCTTTCTCGAGTTCGCTGCTTTCTATCCCACCAAGCTGATACGCCCCCCTTTAATCTACATGCAACTAATCTCACCCTCCTATCTTTTGGAGTCTCCATATAGTCGAAGAACATGTCAATATCAGCAATCCAAACCAGAAAATCTTCTATTCCCAAACCACCATTAAAACTTGGAATATCGACCTTTAGTTTGAAGTCGTATCCCTCTCTATCATCATACCTTCTCCACTGTCCAGCATTCTTACGCCTACCACCATATATGTCATTCAACGCCTCTTCATATTCATCCTCCTCGCTAGAAGAATCTTCAATTCGGTTGTTCTGTCTGCGAACATGAATAGGTCTATTGATAGGGTTTCCACGAGGTGCATCTGCTCTTGGTCTTTTATCATTAACCCGATTCTGATTCCTATCAACACTGAGAGCATCCAACCGATATGCAATTTCATCAAATCGCCCCTCAAAGCGATGGAATCTGCGATCTATTTGCTGCTCCAAGTGTCCCTGTAAATGCTGCTCCAATCGTTGCAACGCCTCCTCCCCGTTAAGTGGGACTCAAGTCCCATGAGCATCGCCATTAAGACACCGCTATCGCCTTGGTTCGCCATTAAGCTCTAATACCTCCTACCTCCTGATGTAGTGTAAGCACTCAAGGAAAATAACAAATTACAATCTGAAGGATATTTTTATTTCTCAGCAAAAGTTGTCCTTCCTCCTCGGTACTGAGGGGTTTATATAGAATTCTAATATGATGAATACATGAATAAAGACTTGGGTATCTAAACAGACCGATACAGATTATCTAGACATTCATAAAACTAGGGTAAAACCCGTGCTTCGCACGAGATGTTTGTCATTGAAAATAGTTTAACATACTGTATTTCATTTACCTATTTACTTTAGTGGGAAAGATGTTTCAATTGATATTTGTTGTTTAATACATTCAACTACTTCATACCCTGTACAATATCACATTTTGTTTTCCTTTTTATTATTCTTAAAAAAATAGTTGCATTGATAGTGGAAGTTTACAGAAAACCTAACCTTTTAATTTGATCATTTCAAAAGTGCTCAATTTTGTTTAGCATGACATATATAAGTTTTTATTTTATTTAAAAAATATAGTCAGAAAGATGAATGACATTTATATTTTTGCAAAAAATAATGAATGGCTACGTACTTTTTGGAAGGCACAATATTCACTTTAAACGTGAGAAATCAAACAAAGATAAACCATATAGTATGTGCACATTATATACTTTTTATATGAATAATAAAGCAAGAAAATTAATAGTTCTGGTTTAGAGATTAATTTAAAGAACGAATGAGGGTAAAAGCGATGAATGAGAATATTTTAATGCTTAAAAAATTGAAAGGTTAAGAAAATTGAAAGTTTAATAAAATTAAGTTCATTAAAAGAGGAATAGAGTTCAAAATATGTAAAGACAACAATGAACGGGCATATTTTAATGCATAAAAAATTGAAAAGTTAAAAAAAAAAAACTGAAAAATTTAATACAATTAAATGATTCATTAGGAAGAGGAATAGTGTTGAAAATATGTAAAGACAAACAAACAAACATATTACATAAAACAATGGAAAAAGAGAGAAATATAGGATTTGGTTGATTGCATTTGTGTGTGAAATAGGGAGAAAATGCTAGATATATCCCAACGTTTGTCTCTTAAAAATACTATGTTGGTTCATATTACATTGCTGCTATGAGCTTAGACCTTCTTTTAAGACAAAATAGAAGTAGTCATGTCCTATTACTTATTTCCTTCTTGTAAAGAGGAAATAGAAGTGTTCTATTCTTTCGGTAATGTTCTTATATAATAGAATGTACTCCCTCCATCCCAAAATGTTTGTCCCATTTGACTTTTTTGTTAAATTTTGACCACAAATTTATGAGAGATTAATCATGTTCATGAAATTCTAAAAGTTGTTGTTGATAATATTATTAATGGTGAATCAATAGAAATTTTTAGAATTTCATGAACATAATTAAATTGTCATATACTTGTGGTCAAAGTTCAACAAAAAAGTCAAATGAGACAAACATTTTGGGACGGAGGGAGTAGTCATTAATCAAATATATTTTGCTTATATATACAAAGAATCTAATAAACAGTTAAAGAAGATTATAAGTTTAGTTAATTGTACTTGTAAAATGTATATTCATATTTTAAACTATACATAAATATTAATAGCTTTTATTCCTTTGCATATCTATTTTAATCTATGTGAGTTATTAGCTAATAGGGAGAATTTCAAAAATCATCAAGAAAAGAAAGGTCATATGACATAGAGGCATGAGATTCCTAAGAAATTAAATAGGGGATTAGGTGTCATCACAATGTGCATTTTATCCTACTTTAAAATATTTTAACATATATTGTAATTATAATACTATTACTTAACCTATATAGTAAACTAATACTATTTATAATAATAGTTAACATATATATTAACTATTATAGTTAACTAATACACTTATAAAGTAATAGTTAACTAATACTATTAATAATAATAGTTAACTTATATAGTAACTATTATAGTTAACTAATACTATTAATAGTAATAATTAACATATATAGTAACTATTATAGTTAAATAATACAATTAATAGTAATAGTTAACTTATAAAGTAACTATTATAGTTAACTAATACTATCATAGTAATAGTTAACCTATATGACGTGGCTTCTCCAAAATCAAGAGTTTGCCTAAACTTGTTCACGTGGCGAAGCCATGACCCTCCTTAGCAACTTTAATATATATATATATATACTCCCTCCGTCCCAATAAGTGCTTCTCCCTTTTGGGTGGGCACGCAAATTATGAAAATGAGAGGGAAAAAAAATTGTTGCGAGTGTAATTTGAAAATAGGAGAGAGAATTAGTGGAGGGAATAGTAAATTATAATGGTGTTGTGAGTATTAAAATAATGTAGGAGAGAGAATGAGTGGAGAAAATAGTAAAGATTCTTTGCCAAAAAAGAAAAGGTGAAGCTTTTAACGGGATGCCCTTTTGGGTAATTAGTGAAGCTTTTATTGGAACGGATGGAGTATATATATATATATATATATATATATATATATATATATATATATATATATATATATATATATATATATATATATATATATATATATATATATATATATATATATATATATATATATGTAGACTAACTAAGATTCATACCCTTTCAACATTTAGGTTATCTAAGCCTTTTCTGAGTAGCATTCCCTGCATCATAACTCACAATGAATTGAGAAATAAAGTGCGTCAAAATGAATTGAGAAAGAAAGCGCGTCAAAAAACCATTCAACTGCCATTATTTATGAATGATTTATATTGTAGCATAATTTTGAATGATTTATATTGTAGCATAATTTTGAAGTGCCTCACCACTTAGCCTACAAATCCTCCATTCTTCCAAGACCTCAGCTCCCATACTCTTGTAAAAGTTGATTGCGCTCACATTCCAGTCCAACACAGCCCACTCCATCTTGTCATACCCCATCTTAGCCGCCTGCACGGCCACGGCCACTAGCAACATCTTCCCGAGACCATTTCTCCTATAACACTCCCTCACAAACAAATCCTCAATGTAAAACCTTGATGTTGCCGAATAAGACATGTAGTTCGGGAAAAACAACACGAATCCGGCCACCACAGTGTCTTTGTCAGCCGATGGACTGAATTGCTCGGATTCCGGATCGGATATGGGGTGATCAAGATTTATGGTTTCGAGAATTTGGGGTAGTTTGGGAAATGGAGGAAAATGGAGTGGGGGAAACATCTAGGATATAGACGGTGGTCGAGTGGAACGGTGGGTTAATGAGACCCTAATTGATCAACTGTTAACATGATTAAAAATTCATTTTTTTGATTTATTAAGTTATTAATACGTCTTAAATGCATTAACGAGTGAGTTAATGAGACCCTAATTTATTTCTTTTGCATCGGTTAACGTTTTTTCTCATTAACCAAACACATAATACCCAAAAACATTCACTGACACAATATTTGTATCATAGCACATCTTTACAAGTTCTAGGAAAGGAAAATGGCACGGTACTTGTCAATGATTCTGACATACACTCTGCTTCTGCTTCTGACGATGACATACACAAACACGAGCGAAGCCCTTTCGGACTGCGCTAAAGATTGTATGCCAACATGTTTGAATGTGAAAGGTGCATCTATCGATTCATGTGGGCATGCATGTGAAGCATATTGTAAACAAGTTCGACGCAGTTTACATGAAAATTCCTCAGATGGCAATTGGTATCGGTCTTGGTTTTTTGTATACTGAACTACAGTATACATATGGATCCGTCATGGTCACCATCTTCACCATAATTGTATCAAGAAAAAAATATACAAAACTTTTAAATGATATAAATATAATTTACCAGTAGTCATTGACAAGATTACTATAATTTACATGTGTTAATTGGTTTATAGAACTTAAATTATGTAATTTGACATATGATGGTTGTACTGGTACTGGTCTATATAAACCAGTAGACTGGATCAAGGTGAAATTCATCCGCCACCCGACTTATGTCTAGGAAAGTAAATTACTCTTCATTGGGATGGAAGAAGAGTGTTCGAGGAGGATATAATCAAATTTCGACTCCTAGACATGAATTTCCATCGTGGTTATCAGACACCGGTGGATTAGACGATGGTCAGTTGTAAAGGCACTGTGAGAAACAAAAAGATTTAGCAAATGAATATCCTACCTTGTTCGTTGCAGCAGCATGCTTAGCTACAAGCTGAATGGTTTCGGGAGAAACCGTAAGGAAAAATCCAGCAATATAGATGTATTTGGCCTTTTCAACTGTTGAAGTCAGTTTTGTATTTAAGGAGGTTCAATAGATATATGTTGACAACAAACAAATAGGAGCATAAATAACAATTAGCAGTAGTACCAAGTGCCCAAACTTCTGGCCTTTTCAAGTGTTCGGTTTTGTAGCAGTTGGCAGCTGATAAGTTGGCAACAAGCGACCTAGTAGGTCAACATGAATCATATGAGAGAGTACATTGAAAGGTCGAAACGGTTCAGCAACAGACTAGATTCATATTGTGAGGAGCTTGTCAATGTGTCTGCGAGTTTCTATGATGAACATGCACGACTCAAGTAGCACAAATGATGCATAATAAGAACAGCTAGAAAAGATAATCAGTCGCATAAGAACGGAGTTTAGACAATTAAGAAACTTTTTATTAGTAATATAATCTATCCAAACTTTAAGTACATAAATATCATAGGAAGCTAGGTGCATGAATGTTAAGCGACAACGGAACTCAGAAATATTTATACCTAAAATGACAACTGATTTCAGATCAAACAACTGAAACCAAATAAACTGGAATGAAGAGACACATGATTAATGTAAGACCAAGAACCAGAGGTAGTCTTTTAGCACAAGCCTCTGAAGACTAATACCCTTTGCAGTGAGATTGAACTTTGTAATACAAACTTGCATGTCTTAGAAGCGGATCAAAGTGAGAAGGCCTTTATCGAGCTATGAATGGGAATCAAACTCTTAATAGATGTATTGAGTCAGAAGTTATATCTTGTTCTAGGTCTTATATATGATGAACATATACTTTAGAGCTTTAAGAAAGCTCGTAAAAAAAGTGATGCCCAATCTCAGAAGAAAGTATAATAATAATTCATCCAAATTAGCGAAACAGCACACGTATAACAGCAAAACATACAAAGCACCCAGTATGCTCTCACCAGTTCATCAGCATGTCAATTTCTAATATTTGCATTTTAGTTTATCTAACTTTCCTGTGAATCGGAAGAGAATCAATTCCACACAAGAGCTTTAATGATGACTGATCTAAGAGTTTAAGATCTAATTTCTCCTCTAGAATGGAAGCAGCGTTCCTGGCGTTAACAGGGGTTGACAAAATAACAGGGATGCCGGATAGAGAAACCAATACGAGAATTAGATAATGTCAGTCACTAGGTGATAATGATTTATTTATGTGAAATAAGATTGTTTAGACACCAAGAATACCAAAGCATACAACAACAAAGCCTTAGTCCCAAAATAATTTGGTGTCGGTTAACGTGAATCCCCATATGTCATCGTGAAAAAATGTACAAAGACTGGCCCAAGGCTTCAAACATGTGACATCCAAGCATAGAAATCAAATGAAATAGAAGCAGACATTTTGATATAAAGCAAATACTATGAATGCTGACATTCAAATTTCAAACCAAACACTAACAATGCCATATTTCTACTCAAACGGACGCCCAACTTCTGTTTACCCTATCTAACTATATGAATCATGTGTTTTCCTATGATCAACTCCTGTTGCTATTCTCTAAAAATGTTCAAATTTTCTCCATGGATTGCAGATGTTCCACCGGAATCACAGATTTCATTCACAAGCTCATCCATGACAGGCTTCTTTGCTGACGTAGTGGCAATCAGAACTGCATCATCTCCAACCTCAATTGTATACACATTGCATAATATACTTCCGAAGTCATATTATCATACGATGAACGATCATAGAACGATGAATGTGATTTGGTTCTGGCCTTCTTGTGTTGAGAACATCCAATCGGCTTCTTGGTGTACCGGAACGATCGTGGCGGCAACTGTGTTTCTCTTGGGCAGGATAGGTGAATCTAAGACGGAAATGTGTAGATACTTGGTGTGGAGATAAGAGTTTCTTTGAGTTATATTAATCAGATCGAAACTCAAAGAAACTCTTATTCGATCTGATTAATATAACTCAAATTGTCTAGCTTCATTTTAACTTAAATATATTTTATTTCACTCTTTTTTTTTTAATCGGTGTAGATTTGAAAGTGTGATAGCATCACACTTAGCCAAGACAAAAGGTTGACTTAATTATGTTTTGTTACTTTCTTTTATAATTAAATTATGTAAATATTTTATTTATATTCACTAACCTATTAACCGAAAATTGTTATCTGTTTAGTATTATTTTGGTGATTTAAATAGGACTCTCACATGGATAAAGGAAGACTTGAAGTGATAAAGAAGATTGAAGAGATTGAAGATTGATCAAGCTCTTTATCCAAGCTTATCCTTACCCGTTGCCTTGGCTATAAATATGAAGGTCAAGAGAGTTTACATTACACGTCTTTTTACACTCCAAAAGGCTGAAGAGATTTCAGGCTGTGAGGAGTTTGTTTTAGTGAGAGTTCATTTTGATTATTTTGTCATTCTCTTAGTTTACATTGTGTAATCAACTCGAAAGTTATTTCTAATAAGAGAAGTTTATTGTCTACAGCATATTGCTGTAGATAAGTGTTTAAACCTTTGTTTATTTCTCTTCTATTTTTATTATTCATTTGCATTTCTTCTTTGTGCTAGTCTTTGGTGCGATAGCATCGGGACTCACATCGATCTTACGTGACTTCCTAGCCGCTCCTTTTCTTTCAATTGGTATCAGAGCTACACTCGACTTCACTGAGTGAGATCCAAGGAAGAGTGGTCATTATGGAAGGACACTTGAGTCAATACCGTCCCCCGGTTTTGGATGGAACTAACTATCCCATCTGGAAAGCTAAGATGCGTCTCTTCATCAAAGCAATTGATGAACGAGCATGGCTTAGCATTATTATTCCATGGTCCCCTCCTAAGGTTGAAATGAAAAATAAAGAAGAAGAGGGTGAAACTTCCGAAAAGGTGTATAAAATTAAACCTGAGGAAGAATGGACCACTGATGAGGTCACTAGTGCTAACTACAATTCCAAGGCTCTTGGTGCTATTTCAAGTCATGTGGATGAACACATGTTTAGACTTGTTTTAAATCAAAATATAGCAAAGAAAGCCTGGGATATATTGCAAGCTCACTGTGAGGGTGATGATAGTGTCAAAGCCACTAGGTTGAGAATTCTCATGACCAAGTTTGAAAACTTGAGGATGAATGAGTCTGATGGTATAAAAAGCTATTCTGCTAGAATAAGAGAAATTTCAAATGAATGTCTCTCACTAGGTGAAATTACCCGATCTTTTCCGCGCGCGGGCGGGGGGCGCGAAAAAGGCGGTTGTCTTTCGCGGAGGGGTTGGTGTCTGAGACCTCGCTTCATGGGAAGGAACAAAATGAGGAGTCGCCACGCGATTTTTGTATTTTGAGCCCAAAACGTTGAGAAACGGCTATTGTGAAAAGGTGTCGTTTTTATTGGTAGCAAAAACTTAGGAAAATGCTTTTTGAAAACAGGGATCATTTTTATTGGCAGCAAAAACGAGTAAAAAGCTTTTTAGTACCAGAGATTGTTAGGTTCGGAGGTCAGGTTACGTTTCGGGTAGAGTATTACGAGATCGCCCGAAACGCCTCGCATGACGAGTCTTTCTACCTTTCTCGAAATCGTGTGTGTGTTGTGTGTGTGTCTTTTGAAATGGGGGGGCTTGGATGACAAGCTTAATCTTGGTTTGAATGACAAACGTTGATTAGGTGATTTTTGAAAAGACGAGCGTTTGAATGACAAACGTCGGTTTGTGTTTGAAATGAGCGTTTGCGTGGCAAACGTCGATTTTGAGTTTGAAATGAGCGTTTGCGTGGCAAACGTCGATTTTGAGTTGAAATGAGCGTTTGCGTGGCAAACGTCGATTTTGAGTTGAAATGAGCGTTTGCGTGGCAAACGTCGATTTTGAACCGTGCGAGTCATTGTTAACGATTTTTACGGGAAAAATGCGTATTAAATGATTTTAAGTGTCAAATGGCGGCTTTGAGTTTGAAGATGAGCGTTCGGAGGCCGAACGTCATTTCGCGCGCTTTGAAAGAGAGTTCGACGGACGAACTCCGGTTTTGAACCGGGCATTACATTGTTAACGAGTTTTACGGGAAAAATGCGTATTAAATGACATGCGATCAACGAATCGGGTTGCGACTCGGACTTTGAAAAGTAAATACTATCACAATCCAAACGGATCGGACTTGTAAATGACAGTATTTAAAGCGGTGTCAACGGAATCAAACGATCCGGATTCGTAAATGACGATCGACGAGGCCAAACGGCTCGGAATTGTAAATGACGATCAACGAGGCCAAACGGCTCGGAATTGTAAATGACGATCAACTGATCGATCGATTCGGAATGGTAAATGACATAAAAGTAAACGGAACGGGGTCGGAACGCCGTTTTAACCCGTGATTACTTCTCTTACGGAAAGAGAAGAGGATCGAGGGGCTAAAACGTATCGGACCCCGATTAGGCGGGCGTCTACATTTTGATAACGACGTTAAACGGTTATAGCGACTGGCGCGTAAACCGAGACGGAACGGGGGATTTAGAGAGAGGGAGTTATACCTATGGCTAGGGTCGACTCCTTTGGCTCGGGAGGTGTGTACGGGACACGGAAAGTGATTCGAAAGGTTGTTTCGAAGTTGTAGGGTGCGTATTTGATCGAAATACGAAGGTTTCACGCGAATCGAGACAGAACGGGAGGTCGGGAGGGGTGAAAACCAGTTTGGACCGTGGGGGTGTTGAAATTTTGGTGTAAAATTCCTCTCTATTTGGCTTTGACAGCCATTTCTATTTATAGGTGAAATTTGCAGTAGGAGTCCGGACGGACTTGGCCTGAATCCAGGGGGTTTTGTGGTATTTTGGGAATTTGAAGGACTTGCTGGCAATTTCAGAAAATGTGCACTGATGGAGTCCGGCGGACTTGGCTTGCAAACCAGGGGCATTTTGGTCTTTTCCACTTTGAAATTGATTGAAGGGTGACTAGAGGGAGGTGGCATGGCCGCCACGTGCCCTCGAGTCACCGGTGAGGTGGAAGATTGTTCCCGGTCCCGGTTTTGTCCGTTTTTAAAATAACGGTCAGGGAAATGTCCGAAACGCCCAGAAAGTGTCGGAAAATGCGTTTTTCGAGAAAGCCATACTTTTACGTGAGATGTCACGTGCTAAGTCTGATTCGACGTCGGGATGCACGGGCGATCCGGGACGTCTCGTTGGCACGGCAACGGGGAGTTTAACGAGTTCGGTTAACTGGAGCGGGCCGATTAAAGGATTTCGGTTAACTTTCGACGGATTTGGACGATCGGATTTGGGTACTTACGGTTAGCCCCTCGGCGACGTCTCCTCCGAAGGAGGTGGGGTCGTTGAAAAGATAAGGATCCAAATCGGGATGCCTTACTTTGAAAGAGACACAGGCGGTCGGTCATTTGGCCGGACCCTTAGTGAAAAGGATTCCTACGTATCCCGAGCGGGAATTAAGCCGATCGTAGTTCGAAAAGGGCGAGGCGCGCGTGGGGACCTTGACACTGAGCGAGACTATTAGGAGGCGTCTAAACACTGGATGAGACCATTCGCGAGGTATCGGAACTGAATGGAGACTATTCGGAGGCGTCTGAACCTGAGGGGAGACCATTCGCGAGGTATCAGAACCTGAATGGAGACTATTCGGAGGCGTACGAACACGAGAGGAGACCATTCGCGAGTATCGGAACTGAATGGAGGCTTATTGGGAGGCGTCTAAACACGAGAGGAGACCGTTCGCGAGGTATCGGAACTGAATGGAGACTATTGGGAGGCGTCCCGAACATGAGAGGAGACCATTCGCGAGGTATCGGAACTGAATGGAGACTATTGGGAGGCGTCGAACACGAGACGAGACCATTCGCGAGGTATCGGAACTGAATGGAGACTATTGGGAGGCGTCCGAACCCGAGAGAGACCATTCGCGAGGTATCGGAACTGAATGGACTATTGGGAGGCGACGAGACCCGAAACCTTCGAGGCGTGTGGCGCCTCAGGAGGTTGCGATGCGCGAGGCGTTCGTGCCTTGGTCTTTGGGCTTATTCTTTGTTGCCGGTTTTATCTGGCAGGGATGAGCGTTCGGGCTTACGGCGGCGGCGGGGAGATGAATGTTCACTTCCGAAGTGAAAAGGTGTTCGGGCTTACGAGGATGGCCGAAGAGGGATTGTTGCAAGGCGTTCGTGCCTTGGGGTTCGGGCTTATTGCTGTTGCCGGAGAGGGTTTGTTACAAGGCGTTCGTGCCTTGGGGTTCGGGATTATTGCTGTTGCCGGAGAGATGACTGTTTGCAAGGCGTTCGTGCCTTAGGGTTCGGGCTTATTGCTGTTGTCGGAGAGATGACTGTTTGCAAGGCGTTCGTGCCTTGGGGTTCGGGCTTATTGCTGTTGCCGGAGAGGGTTTGTTGCAAGGCGTTCGTGCCTTGGGGTTCGGGCTTATTGCTGTTGCCGGAGAGATGACTAGCGAAGGTCTCGATAAGAGAGTGGAGGTCGGACCGCGAAGGTCGGGATTGAGGATTGAAATCGGACCGTGAAAGGCCGAGATGGGAGATGGTGAGATTGAATCGGACCGTGAAAGGTCGCGGTTGAGACTTGAATCGGGCCGTGAAAGGTCGCGGTTGAGGATTGAAATCGGACCGTGAAAAGGTCGCTTGATTGAAGTTGAAATCGGGATCGTGAAAGGTCGCGATTGAGAGTTGAAATCGGACCGTGAAAGGTCGCGGTTGAGACTTGAAATCGGACCGTGAAAGGTCGCGATTGAGACTTGAATCGGACCGTGAAAGGTCGCGGTTGAGGATTGAAATCGGACCGTGAAAGGTCGCGGTTGAGAGTTGAAATCGGACCGTGAAAGGTCGCGATTGAGAGTTGAAATCGGACCGTGAAAGGTCGTGGTTGAGGATTGAAATCGGACCGTGAAAGGTCGCGATTGAGACTTGAAATCGGACCGTGAAAGGTCGCGATTGAGACTTGAATCGGACCGTGAAAGGTCGCGATTGAGACTTTAATGGTGAGGACCATTATTAAATTTTAACGTCGGGAGACGGAATAGTAACTGAAATGTCCGGAGACATGGTTGAACGTTTGAATGTCAAACGTCAGCCCAGGTGAATTTAACGTCGGGAGACGAGGCGTTAGTGAGAACTAACTTTGATTTATCCTCGGGGATAGGGTGTTAGAAATGTCTAGCTGGGAAATTTTACACTTTTGGGGGCCAAAAGTGGTAAAATTGGAATTGCCAAAAGGCGAGGGGGCAAAAGGGGCAAAAATTATTACAGGTGCGGTAAGAGTCGGTCGGACTTTGCGAATTTCGAGAATCCTTTTAATGCCGAGAAGGGAAGGAAGAAGGCCATTTTCTTCCATTATTGCCGGCGAGAGAGGAGAGAAAGGAGAGAAAAATCCAACCCAAATTGCAAGGTTTGCTCGAATTTGTGAGGGAAAATCGCTATGGAGGGTGAAGGAGGACCAATGGCTCGCCACGGAAGGACCGATGACGAAAGAACTCGATTGGTTCGGACCATTCGAACCACCACTCTTCCATTGAATCCGGCGGAGTTTTATCCGGCGAGGGATAGACACAACTCCAAGGGAGGGATCGAAAGACAAGTAAGCTTCCTACAAATTCCATTAATTTTAAGAATGTGCATTCTTTAAATGTTAGAAATTTGTTAGGAATGAACTTAGGGATTTTGGTGCCCGATTTTGGGGCTTTTGACTTTGCTATGAATTGTTGTCGAAATTGACTAGGGTGTAGTTCAATTGACATCATGGGTAGATGACATAAAAATTTTGGTTGCAAAATTCCATGTCTAGATGTATTTTCCAAAATTAAAGTAGCTTTAATTCGGGACGGAGCGAAATTTTCGAAAAATTCGAAAGAATTTGAAAGTTCCGGATTCGACGGAGTTTTCGAAATGTTTTGAAAGTTCCGGATTCGACGGAGTTTTCGAAAGATTTTGAATATACGTAGGAAATGAATGAGAACCGTATCTGCATTGCATCCTTTTGACACGCGTTGTTGCATTCTGTTGACGTTGCTTCTGTCTTGTTTGTCTGCAGGGGACAGGGACGGTTAGTACTCATAACCAGAAGAGTCGGGGTGCCTTTGAGGCGGTGCAGGCATTGTGGGGCCTTATCCCGGACGTAGCTCGAGAGGGAGAGAGGAGTCCACGACAGTAGTGATTGACTCCGGGTTGGGCCGGGTTTATCCAGGTGCGGTAGCCGGCAGTGATACGCCGAGGCGGAGTCCACGTATGTCGCGGCGAGCGAGTGCGGTGGGATACGACCCACACTTTCCATTTCGAGATGGGGAGGCGACGGTGACTCCGCGGATTTTGCCGCTATCATTTGGGTTGCCGACTTATGGCAACACGGCGGGTGTGGGTTGATGGATTACGCCCCAGGAAAGCGATTACAAAATTTACGGGGCTGCGGTTTTGATATTACCGATGCCGAGGGCTTGATTCGGTACGAGCCGATGGAGAATCATTTGAGGGAAGGTGTTGCGATTACATTTGGGTCCTTGAGGATGACCGCGGAGCGCTCAGCTCGAGGTTCCTTTGGTTTCTTATTTGTCGGCGACTTTGTTCCCGACTTCGACACGTCTTGTCACTTCCCTTTGCTCGGGTGTTTGGTAGACTTGGATGCGGTGAGGGGTTTGCGTGGGGGAGGCTGGGTGGCCGAGCTCTACCATTCCACAGACGGGTTCTCGCGGGAGAGGAGCACTCATTTAGGCGCTTCACGCTTTGTCTTGGATGTAAGTTTACGTGCTTTTTCTCTTTCTTGCCTCTTTTATGTACTCGTATGTATACGCTTTGTAGGCGACATAACTTTCCATTCTCTTGGCGGGTGCGGTGCTACGAGGTGTTCGGTCCGCGAGCTTGGGACATCAAGGAGCCGTACCGTCCACATTCCACTGCCATGCGATTTGGCGAAGAAGAGGCGAAAGAGGGCGGTTTCTTCGAGAGTTAGCACTCGAGTGTCGTACGAGGAGATATCTCTGGCGGCGAACACAGAGTTCTCGAGAGGATCAGTGACACAGTGGAGCGGGTTTGATCATGTCGCGGTGCGGTGCCGGCGAGACTTCTGACGGCGGAAGCTCCTGGTGGACTTCTGTGACGCCATGTATTTGGGGAGAGGGTGACCGTCGGCATAGGCGGGGTCTCTTCCCTTGGTGCCGGTGGATCCTCCTTTGTACATGCGGCATCCACAGGGAGATGCCGATTGATGAGCCGGAGTGCACTCAGGCGTGTACTTACACCGAGTACATCAGCGGGGCCGCCATGATGTTTTCTTGAGATGAGGGCGAGCCGCGGAGTGCAGCATAGAGAGGCGAGGTCACTGGAGGTCCCTCGAAATTTTCCGGTCCGCGAGCTAGGCTAGCATACGAGGGCCGGGACGGATTCGCGTAGCGGCTTGTGATCCCGCTTCCCGGCCGAGCGAGACCACGATACGGGGCGGACCCAATGCTTCGGTGAGCACCTTTTGACTTTACTGCATTTGATAGTAGCATTACGCACATGATGCATACAGTACTTTTACATTCGCTTTCGATGATTTTCTGGTTCGCGGGTTTTCGGCCGTACGTATAATGAGGCCGTGAGGATTTCAGTGGGCCGGGTGGTCACTTCTGTTAGGAGGCTCGTGGAATTCATGCGGTGCGGTTCCGGAGGAGCGTGGACGTCCGCGATCGGGGCCGTCTAGGCCGAGATTCGCTTGCTCCCACAGTGGTGGGGAGGACTTCACACGGGGTTTGGCCGGTTCGCGGGCGGAGCAGCTGGATTTGGAGCTCCTTCTTACGCGCACTCGGGGCGCGAGAGAGAGTCTCGAGCTTGCGTACACGAGGAGGCCACTTTGCCTATTCCCAGTTTGGAGGAGTTCGGCGAGTTCTGTTTGCGACGGATCCGGCGGCGGCGGAGCGGTACGTCGAGTGTACGGATGACGGCGGGACTCGAGTAGTCCCCTTTTCTTGCTTTCTTTCTTTCTTGCTTTGTTTAGACAAAATGCATGTATTTGTCGGGAACAAATTTTGATTTGAACTGTATTTGCAAAAAGGCGCCGTGGGGCGGAACACATACTTCGCGTATTTATTACGTGATCACCTTACATTATTTTCGGCAAATAAGCAAATAGGTTAATCAAAAATAAATAAAAAGAGAAATGCATTAAAAATTGAACGGGTCAAAAATTAAGCATGTATGCACTAGATTTTAATTATTTGCACTTGCACGAGCAGGGCGGAAGGGATATTGACATTGGTTGAATGAAATCGAGACGAGCACGCAGATTTCATAGGAGTGAAACAGGGCATGGTTTGGAAATGTTTCCAACTTAGGCGGTGGCTGCAGAGTTGACAAGTCAAGCTGCGAGAGAAGTCCGGTCGGACTAGAAGAATTTCAGATTCTTTAAATTGCGGTTTCGGCTTTGCATTTGGTGAAAAGCTGCGCATTGTTTTTTGTTCATTAAATTTGAATTCTTTTCCATTTCTTAAGGTTTTCTTCACCTTCGACATGGCTCCCTTTCCCAAGTTATCGTCTCGGATGCAAGAGCGATATTTGGACAACTTTGATCGTGGGTACGGAACCACACGAGGCAAAACAAGAGGTTTTCGAAGGCATTACGGGATTAAATCTGTTTGGGCTTTGAAGGAGCTGCATGCAGATTGGGATCTTTTGAGAGCCGCGTCTCGGTTGGGACGTACGGAGGAATGTGTACAACTTTTCGTACAACGAGATCACTCCTACGTTTGAAGATTTCCGGGCCATTGCAGGAGGACCCTGAGGCGGAACAGCTAGTTCTTCCGTATCTTTGGTGGCATGCGGCTGTTGAGAAGCTTTAGTGTCTTTGTTGGGTATCTCATTTGGAGAAGCATACGGGATCTTGACACAGGATACCGATTACGTTGACATTTCGGGAGTGCAGAAAGATTTGCCGGAGGCGAGGAGCGTCTTTGCGTGGGACAGCGTTTGCTTTGTGCGCGATTGCTACTTTGTTCACATTCACGTCTACAGGTGTGTGCCATCACGGTGTCACGGACCTAGTGAGCGGTGCGGAGTGGGGAGACATCGTGCCATTGGTCTTGGGCGAGACGTTCTGGCGCATGGCCGGATGGCGGCCGTGGCCGATACATGTGGGGAGGGAGTCCCGCTATGCTTACCGTGTGGGCGAGGGAGAGGCTGAGATGATGCACGAGGTGCAATGTCTGTGACGCTTGGTCTTTCTCGCGGCGTCCTCGGTGATAGGGGCGTCGAGGCATTTGGAGCTACGGATGGCCGGGACTTTGCACGCATCATTTGCGATGGTGGGTTCCCATTGGAAATTGCTGAGACTTACAGGACCGCTCGGGAGGGTGCATTGATCGTCGAGTGCGGCTTGTCTCGCAGGCGTCTTTCTATATTCCATCATTGGTTACGCGCGATGCAGTGGAGGCAGTGCCAGCGGCCCGATACGAGATTATGCCGCTACCTTTGAGATGGGATCTGCGGATGGAGGATCCTTCGACGCTATTGCGATCACCGGTGGTGGCAATACACGTCCTTTCGGCCCGGGGTTCTCTTTCACGGGAGAGAGGGCAATGTTACGTCGGCGCTTGATATACGGGCCAGATACGAAGAGTGTATGGGGAGACACGAGATGGTTATCTTGTGGAGACGGAGTGAGTGTTGGGTGTCGGACACACAGACGGCTCGACCTTGAGGAGGACAGAAGCGAGGGCTAACCACGGGAATCGTCTGGCGATGCCATGGGCGATTATGTGGCAAGTGCTTGTCGGGAGGCCAATCAAGCACTATGATGATGGCTCGAAGCGAGGTGGCTCGAGACAGAGCTAGAGAAAGAGGCTGCGTTGACGGCCGCGGGCTTGACGGAGGCGTCGGGAAGAGTCCACTGAGCCGGGTAGAAGGCCTGCGGAATTTTTCTTGCGAAGGTGAAGAACACTACGCGGGAAAAGGGAAGGGAAGAAGGATGAAGGACCTAGTACGGGAAACTAGGTTGATCTTCTGGCATCCCGGAGTATCCGCCCATTGTCATTGCGAGACACATTAATTGATTAATGTTTTATTGTAGTTTTGCTAGCGTGTAGCGAGTCGAGTTGACCGTGCTTGAACTCATCAAAGAATGTTTTAACCGTTATGAATTTGTAGGTTAAATGAAAAGAGTTTTTCGAAACACAAGCAATTGATGCTTATTGTATTTTTTTGTTTTTAGACCGAACCAATGATGGTGCCCTACGTTCCCCTTTTACAATTGGACTAAGGGGCTCGAGGTCACCGTAGTTCGACACTTTTAGGTGAATTTGAGAAAAGCAAAGACAAAAGAAGTGCGACCACTGTTTTTACCTCGGATCATTAGCGGGAATGTATCCGGTTGGGTATTACTCTTTTAGCACTTTAATTTGCGAGGGGACGGTGTATGGGGAAGGAGAGTTGACTCGTGCTCTTCCTCGAAGCGAAGTATCTGCGGAGCTTGCTTCCGTTCACGGGGTTAACGAAAGGGTTTCCGTCCAAATCTGCTAACCTTCATGGCTCCTCAGGAGAAGATTCTTTGTACCACGAACGGTCCTATCAGGTAGGCTCCCACTTTCCGAGGGGATTGGTGCTGCGTAGGAGGCTTTTCCTTTAGCACCAAGTCGCCTTCTGATGTTTCGGATCTTGACTTTCTTGTCGGATGCTCGTGCCATTCTGCTCTGGTAGGCTCGAGTGTGCTCCATGGCTTTCAATCTGCGCTCGTCGAGTAGAGCAAGTTCGTCGTGACGGCTCTGTAGCCATTTGACTTCATTGATCCCGTTTTCCAAGAGGACTCAGAGGGTGGAATTTCCAATTCCACGGGTAACATCGCTTCCATTCCGTAGGTAAGTGCGAACGGAGTCTCCCACTGTGGCGGTTCGGCGATGTTCGGTATCCCGAGAGGGCTAAATGTAGCTTTCGGGCCGGTCCAGGCCTGCAGTGGTCATCTTTCGATTATCATGGCGAGAGTCTTGTTGGGCGCCTCTCTTGCACCATTGGTTTGTGGTACGTAAGGAGAAGACTTGTGACATGTGACTACGGGTCGGTCGGTAGTTGGTCACAATCTCCTTGAAGTGAGTCCCATTGCCGGAGATGATCTCGTTGGGCACTCCGTATCGGCACATTATGTTCTCTCGGATGAACTCGGCCACCTTCTTAGAATTCGGTACCTTGTACGATCGGCTTCTACCCGTTTGGTGAAGTAGTCATTGCGACTAAAATGAACTCGTGACCATTGCTCCCTGGAGGAGTGATCTTGCCGATGACGTCGATTCCCCATGTGGCGAAAGGCCATGGCGTAGTCATGCAGTAGAGTTCATGAGGAGGGATGTGATTGAGGTTGGAGAACCGTTGACATTTGTCGCAGCTTCGGACGAACTGGATGCAGTCTGTTTCCATTGATATCAGTAGTATCCCATACGGAGGATGATCTGTGTCAATGCTCGGGCGTTCATGTGCGGACCGCGAGGTTCCGTTGTGAACTTCGTTCATTAGCTCGGCCCGGCTTTTTCTTTGTTTACACACCGAAGGAGTGGCCCTTGGTGGCGCTTCTTGTACAACATACCCCCCAGAATGACGAAATGGGATGCCAGGCGTTTTAATGCCATCATGTTTTTGGCTTTGATCCCTTCTTTGTATTTTCCATCTTCATTTGTGAAGGAAGCTTCTCCGCTTTGGAGGTCTTGGTAAATTTGATTGTACCGGGGTTCGTCGATCGTTTCTTTTTCTTTTCGATCTACAGGCCTTGATAGGCGGGTGTTTCCCGTCTGCCTATTACGAGGGGTTTCTTGCTTTCCCTTCGGGAATTTCGACAAGAGGCGAGGTTGCTAGGGCGTCTGCGAAACGGTTCCTGTCTCTTGGCAAATAGTGAAAAGAGATGTCCTTGAGCGAGCAATGAGTTCCTCCGTATGCCCAGCGTGGTACTTACGAAGGCCAGAATCTACCGTCTTCCATTTGTTGGATACTTGATTGATGATCAATGCTGAGTCTCCATATACATCCAGCTCCAAGATGTTGCGCTCGAGGGCGGCTTCCCAACCTGCTGCACAGGCTTCATATTACTGTGCATTGTTGGTTGCTTCGAAATTGACTTGATGGCTATGGGAGTATGCTCGTCCTTGGGATCGACAAGGAGCATTCCAATGCCATTCCCCTTCTTGTTGGCTGCCCCATCGAAGAAGAGTTGCCAGCGGTTTGCGTTGTCAAGTGAAAAGATTCCGTCGTCCGGAAATTGCGGATCAGGACCCTTAGGTTCACTGCTCGGGAAGTCGGCAAGCTGATCTGCCATTACTCTGCCCTTTGTTGATTTTCTGACCATGTACTTGATGTCGATCTAGAAGCCTCCCTCGAGCGCAACATCTTAGAACTGGAAGTATACGGAGACTCAGCATTGATCATCAATCAAGTGTCCAACAAATGGAAGACGATAGATTCTGACCTCCAGAAGTACCACACGTACATGGAGGAGCTCATTGCTCAGTTCAAGGACATCTCTTTCCATTATTTGCCAAGAGACAGGGAACCGCCGCGAGATGCCACTGGCTACCCTCGCATCTCTTGTCGAAATTCCGAAGGGAAATCGAGTAAAACCCCTCAGAATAGGCAGACGGGAAACACCCGCTTATTGCTGTGAGATCGAAGTTAAAAATGAACCGATCGACGAACCCTGGTAAAATCAAATCTACCAGTACCTCCAAAACGGAGAAGCTTCCTTCACAAATGAAGATGGAAAATACAAAGAAGGGATCAAAGCCAAAAACATGATTGCACTAAAACGCCTGGCGTCCCATTTCGTCATTCTGGGGGTATGTTGTACAAGAAGCGCCACCAAGGGCCACTCCTTCGGTGTGTAAATAAAGAAAAAGCCAGCGAGCTAATGAACGAAGTTCACAACAGAACCTGCGGTCTGCACATGAACGCCCGAGCATTGACACAGATCATCCTCCGTATGGGATACTATTGGGTATCAATGGAAACAGACTGCATCCAGTTCGTCAGAAGCTGCGACAAATGTCAACGGTTCTCCAACCTCAATCACATCCCTCGTCACGAACTCTATTGCATGACTACGCCATGGCCTTTTGCCACATGGGGAATCGACGTCATCGGCAAAATCACTCCGCCAGGGAGCAATGGTCACGAGTTCATTCTAGTCGCAGTCGACTACTTCACCAAATGGGTAGAAGCCAGATCATACAAGGTACTGAATTCTAAGAAGGTGGCCGAGTTCATCAGAGAGAACATCATGTGCCGATACGGAGTGCCTAACGAGATCATATCCGACAATGGGACCCACTTCGAAGGAGATTGTGACCAACTGCTGACCGAATTCAGATTTACGCGCCACAAGTCTTCTCCCTAAAGACCACAGACTAATGGTGCAGTAGAGGCAGCAAACAAGACTCTCGCAATGATAATTAGAAAGATGACCGTCAGAGGTCGGGATTGGCCCGAGAAGCTACATCTAGCCCTCTAGGGATACATAACATCAGTCAGAACCTCCGCAGGGGAGACTCCATTCGCACTTACATACGGAATGGAAGCAATGTTACCAGTGGAATTGGAAATTCCATCCCTCCGAGTCCTCTTGGAAAACGGGATCAATGAAGTCGAATGGCTATAGAGCCGTCACGACGAAATTGCTCTACTCGACGAGCGTAGATTGAAAGCCATGGAACACACTCGTGCCTACCAAAGCAGAATGGCCCGAGCGTTTGATAAGAAAGTCAAGGTCCGAGATATCAGAGAAGGTGACTTGGTGCTAAAGGAAAAGCCTCCTACGCAGACCAATCCCCTCGGAAAGTGGGAGCCTACCTGGATAGGCCCGTTCGTGGTACAAAGAATCTTCTCCGGAGGAGCCATGAAGTTAGCAGATTTGGACGGAAACCTTTTCGTTAACCCCGTGAACGGAAGCAAGCTCCGCAGATACTTCGTTTGAGGAAGAGCACAAGTCAACTCTCCTTCCCCATACACCACCCCTCATCAAAATTAAAAGTGCTAAAAGAGTAATACCCAACTGGATACATTCCCTATAATGATCCAGGTAAAAAACAGGGGCGCACTTCTTTTGTCTTTGTTTTTCTCAAAATCACCTAAAGTGTCGAACTACGGTGACCTGAGCCCCTTAGTCCAATTGTAAAAGGGGAACGTAGGCAGCCATCATTGGTTCGGTCTCAAAAAACAAAAAAAAAATAATAAGCATCAATTGCTTGTGTTTCGAAAAACTCTTTTCAATTAACCTACAAATTCATTACGGTTAAAACAACCTTTGATGAGTTCAAGCACGGTCAACTCTTGACTCGCTACACGCTAGCAAAACTACAATAAAACATTAATCAGTTAATGTGTCTGCAATGACAGTGGGTGGATACTCCGGACAGCAAGGTCAACCTAGTCTCTTTACTTGGTCCTTCATCCTTCTTCCCCTTCCCTTTTCCGCGACGAGTATTCTTCACCTTCACAGGGAATATTCCCGTAGTCCTTCTACCTGACTCAGGGACCCTTCCCGACGCCTCCATCAAACCGTGTTTGCCCAGCGCGGCCCTTTCCTAGCTCTATCACAGTTTGCCTCTCTTGGCCGTCATGGCCGTGCTTTGGTCGGCCGCCGTCGGCATTGGCCTCATAGTCGGCCGTATGTCGTCCCAGTACGATTCGAGGTTAGCCCAGCCGGCCCTCCTCAAAGTCGAGCCGTCAAGGTAATCGGCACCCAACGGCTCGCTCCGTCTCCACAAAATGGCCATCTGTGTCTCCCCATGCACTCTTCGTGCCGGTTCGAATCTGCGTAGACGAGAACAGTGCCCCTCTCCGGTGAAAGAGAACCCTGGCGGGAAAGGACGTGTATTGCCACAAGCTGCGTGAGAAGCAATAGCGTCGAAGGATCTTCCATCGGCGAGATCCCACCTCAAAGGTAGCGGCATGATCGAAACCGCGTCAGTGGCACTTGCTCCGGCCGGAAATCTTGTCGCGGACCAAAGGATGGAATGTAGAAAGCGATGCAGGGACGGCCCGGCACTCGACAACCAAAAGACCCTCTGGCGGTCCGACAAGTCTGTAGCTTCCAGTGAGGAACCCACCATCGCAAGTGATGCGTGCGGAGTACGGCCATCCAGGCTCAGGTTCGGCTGATCGCCCTATCACCGGAAGGACGTCGAGAAAAAGGACCCAGCGTCATGAGAGCCAGCTTTGGCACCTCGGGCATGCATCTGCAAATCTCTCCCTCGACGCATAGTGAGCATAGCGGGACTCCTCCCACGCATGTATCGGGTGTCGGTCGCCATCGACTATGCCCGAACGTCTCGCCCGGAACCCAGGCACGATGTCTCCCCGTTCCGGCCTGCCTCACCGGGTCCTTTGCATGATGGCACACGCCCGGGGACATGAATGTGAACAAAGTAGCAATCGCGCCTGAGCAAACGCGTCCCACGCAAAAATGCTCCCCTCGGCAAGGCAAATTTGTCGGGCGGCCCGAAATGTCAACATAGTACGTGTTCCGGTATTAGCATCCGTATGCTTCTTGGTGAGATACCAACAGAGACACTAACTTCTCAACCAGGTAGCCATTACCACCACTTGCGAGGAAGAACTAGGCTGTTCCGTCTCGGAGTCCTCCTAAAATGGCCCGAAAATCTTGAAACGTAGGAGTGATCGCGTTGTACGAAAAGTTGTACACGTGCCTCAGTACGTCCCAAAATGAGCCGCGGCTCTCAAAAGATCCCAATACGCGCATGAGCTCCTTCAAAGCCCAAAGCAGATTTCATCCGTAACAACCCTCGAAAAAACCCTTGTTTTGCCTCGTGTGGTCTGCCGTACCTTATGGCTTGGAAATTGTCCAGTATCGCTCTTGCATACGAGATGATAGCCTAGGAAATGGAGCCATGAAAAAAGCAAAGAAAACCTTGAAGTTGAGAGAAAATCGGTGATTGATCGAAACAAACGTGCGATTTTTACAATTGCAAAAGATGAGCGCAATTTAAAAGATTACGGAAATTGAATCCAAGTCGTAGGACTATTTCTCAAGTTGGCCCAGGTCGGCTCTGCTGACTAAGCTTTTGCTGAGTGGAAAACATTTCCAAACGAAGCCTGTTCGAAGCCTCCTTGAAAGCTGCGTGCGCCCGTGGTTTCAATCAACCACTTGACACCACTTCCGTCCCGGGCTCGTGCAACAGTGCAATTAATTAAATAACAGTGTATATAGGCATAAATTTTGACCAGTTCGATTTTTTGTGCATATTTCATTTTTATTAATTTTTGATCAACCTACTTGCTTATTTGCCAAAAATAAAAGAAGGTAATCACTAAATAAATGTGCAAAATACAAGGTTCCGCCTCAAGGGCGCCTTTTCAAGTACAAGTCAAATCATTTGGAAAATACACACATTTTGTCTAAAAATAAAGCGAAAGAGGACTACTCAGAGTCCTGCTCGTTATCCGAGCACTCGATGTACTGCCCCGCAGCAGTCGGGTCCACCGAGGACAGGTACTCTCCAAATTCCTCCATCCGGGAATACGACAAAGGTCGCCTCTGCTCCTGTGCCCTCGAGGACTCTCCCTGTTCGTGCCAGTACGAAGAGTGACGAGCTCTAGAACCCCCGCAGATCCAAAGTCAGAGAATTGGCCCAAACCCTGCGTAAAGTCTCCCCCACCGGTAGTGGAGGCGAGACGGAGTCTCTCGGCCTAGACGGCCTCGGCTCATGTACGGCCGCACTCCTCCGGGGAATTACACCGCGGGAACTCACGAGTCTCTGGTGTAGTTAGCCCCGCCCGTCCAGGCGTCTCGCGGCCAGTTGTACGTACGGCCAGACACCTGCAAACCAGGAAAGTCGTCAAAAGATAAACAGACAGAACAGATGCAACATTTGCAGAATCCTACTATCAAGTACGGAAAACCAAAAGCACTCACCATAGCATTGGGGTCCACTCTGTACCGAGGCCTCGTCTCCTCCGGAATAGGGATCACCAACCGCCTACGGGAACCGTCCAGCCCCTCATACACCAGCCTAGCGCGAGGGAGCGGGTAGTCTCGGGGATATCCAGGGCCCTCGCCCTCCCTATGCAGCACATACGAGCTCCTCAGCCTCGTCCTCACGAAGATGTCATAGTCGGCACCTACATGATAAACTCGATATAGAACACGCCTGTGCATGCCGCTCCCGGATCCTCCATCGGTATCGAAAAAGGATGCTGCATGTATGGAGGCGTATCCATTGGTACCATAGGAAGGGACCCCAGACCATGCTGATAGGTCACCCTCTCCCCCATATACATCGCATCACAGTGAAGTCCCACCAGCAGCTTCCGCCGACGTGTGACCTCTCTAGCAGTCTGGACCACACCAACATTAATCCGGATCCACCAAGTCAGCTAGATCTGACCGAAAAACTATCGGCTCAGGGCCAAAGACACCTCCTCGTAAGTCAGCCGAGTACCCTCCCTCGATGACACCGACTTCTTCGCCTCCTTCTGCCAAATCAACATGGCAGGGAACAAGGACGCGTACGCCTCCTTGATCTCCCATCTCTGCGGGCGGAACACCTCCAAGGCCCACACCTGACAAGCACATGGAAAGTTATGTCAGCTACAAAGCAGATACATACGAGTACAGAAATGAGACAAGGAAGAGAAAAGGACGGGAACTTACATCCAAAGCAAACGAAAAGCAACACAAGGTGTTCTCCTCTCCCCGCGAGAACCTATCCAAGGCATAGTAGAGCTCGGCCAGTCCAGCCTCCTCCCACGCAAACCCCCTCACGGCGTCCAGATCAGTCAGCGAGCCGAGCAAAGGGAAGTGGCAGGATGTGTCAGAAGTAGGAAACAGAGTCGCTGACAAAGCAAACCATATGAACCCTCGAGCCAGACGCTCTGCGATCATCCTCGGAGACCCCTCCCCATAAGCAATAATACCTCTCCTTAGATGAGTCTCCATCGGCCTGTACCGAATACCCAAGCCCCTGGCATCGGTAACATCAAAACCCAGCAGAATCAGGCAAGCGCCAGGGGTGTAGCCGTCCGCCCGCACCGGCGTGTTGCCCAGAATGGCAACCCGGTGATCACCCTTGAAAGTCGGTGGGAGTCACGCAGTCGCGCCCCCGCTGAAGTGAAAAGTGTGGGTCGTGTCCCACCGCTCGCTGAAAGCTATGTACGAGGACCTGCGCCCTGCAACGTCGAAGCCACCGCGGCTACTACGGCGATAAATCCCGGCCCAAGCCGGAGTCAACCACAAGCTGGCGTGGACTCCTCTCTCCGTCAGAGCCTCAAATGCAGGAGTATCTCCCTTGGCCTCGAAGCGCCTCGAAGGCTCCCCTGCTCTTCAAGTTGTGAACGTCAACTGTCCCTCGCCCCTGCAGGTGAACACGACAAGAATACGTAAATACAGAAGCGACATCAACAGAGTGCACGAACGCATGTCAAAATGATGCAATGCAGATATAGTTCTCGTTTTTCCTAAAATATGTCCATCCCGGTTGGAGTATTAAGGGTCCAAAATCCCAAAAGTTCAAAACATTTCGAAAACTCCGTCGAATTCGGAACTTTCAAAACATTTCGAAAACTCCGTCGAATTCGGAACTTTCAAAACATTTCGAAAACTCCGTCGAATTCGGAAATTTCAAAACCTTTCGAAAACTCCGTCGAATTCGGAACTTTCAAATTATTTTGAACATTTCGAAAAATTACTCCGTCCCAAATTAAACTTACTTTAATTTCGGAAAACACATCAAGGCATGGAATTTTGCAACCAAAATTTTTATGTCATCTACCCATAGTGTCAATTGAACTACACTCTAGTCAATTTCGACAAAGGCGCATAGCAAAGTCAAAAGCCCCAATTCGGGCACCAAGAACCCTAACTCATTCCTAGTCAAATTCCTAACATTTAAAGAATGCACATTATTAAAATTAATGGAATTTAAAGGAAGTTTACCTGTCTTTCGATCCCTCCTTTAGATTTGTGAGTGTCCCGAGCCAGATAGAACTCCGCCGGATTCAAAGGAAGAACGGTGGTTCGAATGGTCCTCACCAATCTCGTTCTTTCGTTATCGGTCCTACTATGACTAGACATTGGTCCCAAATTGGCTTCCATGTTGATTTTCCCTTGGCAATTTGAGCAAAACTCACAAAATGGGAGAGTTTTTTCTCTCTTTTTCTCTCCTTCCTCGCTTGAAATAATGGAGAAATGGTCCGGTTTGCATCGGCCTTGGCGCTGATTTGAACCTGGTCAAATTCAGGTTGAGTCCGGCCGGACTCTTTTTGCAGATGAAAAGATTCCTTGCCAATTTGGCCCCTCAGCTTCTCACAGTTTCAATTTTACCCCTTTTGGCCCCCTAAAGTGTAAAATTTCCCCAAGTTAGACCTTTCTAACACCCCATCCCCCGAGGATTAAGTCCCGTTAGTTTTCACTAACGTTCGTCTCCAGACGTTAAATTCTCAGTTAGTTTTCACTAACGTTCATCTCCAGATGTTAAATTCCCAGTTAGTTTTCACTAACGTTCGTCTCCAGACGTTAAATCTCAAGTCGACGTTTGACATTCAAACGCTCACTTCCGTCTCAAGTCGACGTTTGACATTCAAACGCTCATTTACATCCTAAGTTGACGTTTGAAATTCAAACGCTCATTTACATCCCAAGTTGACGTTTGATATTCAAACGCTCATTTCCGCCTCAAACCGACGTTTGACATTCAAACGCTCAGTCCTGTCTTCGGACATCAAGTCACAACTTCGTCTCCAGACATTAAATTCCCAGTTAGTTTTCACTAACGTTCGTCTCCAGACATTAAATTCCCAGTTAGTTTTCACTAACGTTCATCTCCAGACGTTAAATCTAAAGTCGACGTTTGACATTCAAACGCTCACTTCCGTCTCAAGTCGACGTTTGACATTCAAACGCTCACTCCCGTCTCAAGTCGACGTTTGACATTCAAACGCTCATTTACATCCCAAGTTGACGTTTGACATTCAAACGCTCATTTACATCCTAAGTTGACGTTTGATATTCAAACGCTCATTTCCGCCTCAAACCGACGTTTGACATTCAAACTCTCAGTCCTGTCTTCGGACATCAAGTCACAACTCCGTCTCCCGACGTCAAAATTCCCGTTGATTTTCACCAACATTCATTTCCCCGCCCGCCAGTCGTAAGCCCGATCGTCCCACTTTAGCGGCCATCAAGGTAAGCCCGCAAAATAATCCCTCTTCGGCCATCCTCGTAAGTCCGAATACCTCTTCACTCCAGCAAGTGAACGTCCACTTCCCCGGCCGCCAGTCGTAAGCCCGATCGTCCCAATTCAGCGGCCATCAAGGTAAGCCCGCATAACAATCCCTCTTCGGCCATCCTCGTAAGTCCGAATACCTCTTCACTCCAGCAAGTGAACGTCCACTTCCCCGGCCGCCAGTCGTAAGCCCGATCGTCCCACTTCAGCGGCCATCAAGGTAAGCCCGCACAACAATCCCTCTTCGGCCATCCTCGTAAGTCCGAATACCTCTTCACTCCAGCAAGTGAACGTCCGCTTCCGGCCATGGGTCGTAAGCCCGATCGTCCCAATTCAGCGGCCATCAAGGTAAGCCCACACAACAATCCCTCTTCGGCCATCCTCGTAAGTTCGAATACCTCTTCACTCCAGCAAGTGAATGCCCACTTCCCCGGCCGCCAGTCGTAAGCCCGATCGTCCCACTTCAGCGGCCATCAAGGTAAGCCCGCACAACAATCCCTCTTCGGCCATCCTCGTAAGTCCGAATACCTCTTCACTCCAGCAAGTGAACGTCCACTTCCCCGGCCGCCAGTCGTAAGCTTTGATCATCCAGCCCGGCGGCCATCAAGGTAAGCCCGCACAACAATCCTCTTCGGCCATGAGTAAGGCCGAACACTCCTCCCGGGGATCCTAAGACCATTCGTCTAAGAAGAAACGTCCAAGCCCCCTCGTTTCCTAAGCGGCCACAGTCGAACTGCGGATGCTTTTCCCAGACAATGTGTCGAGTCTCTCCCGAGACCACGTCCCGTTCTAACCCCGTCGTTAGAACGTCAATCCTTTCGTGTTGTTAATAACGCCCGGTTTAACACAACCATTTCCCATCATTGCCACCTATCCCCGGCGGATAAACACGGCCGTCATCATGAGTCCGGCACTCGAGGCACGAACGCCTTCATCTCGGGATAAGTGCATCCTCGTAACTCCGTCTCGAGGCGCCACACGCCACTCGTATGTTCAGCCCACCCGGTCGAGGCGCCACACGCCCTCGTATGTTCAAGACTCCCGGTCGAGGCGCCGCGCGCCTCGTATGTTCAGCAACTCCGCTCGAGGCGCCGCGCGCCACCATATGTTCAGCGATCCTGTCGAGGCACCACGCGCCTCGAAGGTTTCATAAATCCCAGGTTCAGACGCCTCACAATAGTCTCCATTCAATTTCAGATGCCTCATGATGGTCTCATTCGAGTTTAAACGCCTCCTGCAGTCTCGCTCAGGTCAAGATCCTCACGCGCGGCTCCTTGCACCTACGAACTACGACTGGCTTGATTCCCTCTCGAGATACGTAGGAATCCTTTCGCTAAGGGTCCAGCCAGCTAACCGCCCAGGTCTTTCAAGGTAAGGCATCCCTTGATTTGGATCCTTATCTTTTTCAACGACCCCACTTTCTTTGAAAGTGACGTCGATGAGGGGCTAACTGTAAGTACCCAAATCCGGATCGTCAAAATCCGTTGGGAGTTAACCGGAATCCGTTAACTGGCCCGCTCCAGGTTAACCGAAACCCGTTAAGCTCCCCGTTCTCAAGCCAACGAGACATCTTGGGACTGCCCCGTGCATCCCAACGTCAAAGCGTACTCAACACACGTCGTCGCACGTAAAAAGTACAGCTTTCCCTGAAAAACGCACTTTCCGGCACTTTCCGGGGGCGTTTCGGACATTTTCCGGACAATTATTTTAAAAACGGACAAAACCGGGGATAATGGCATGAAATCCCATGCCCTGATTGATTTCGTCCTCTTCCCTCAATGAGAAAATGAATCCAATTTGATTTGAAAGGATTAAACCTATGAAAAGGATGAAACTTCTAGGACTTAAGGAATGATATAAGAGGGAAAAATATGCCGATTCAATCAAAATGAAGTAGAAGAACCCAGATTCCAAACGAACAAATTCAAACTTGAAAAGTCTCTTTCTCCTTCGGGAAGAATCAGGGGCAGTGGATTGATCGAGAAAGATCTCTTGTTCTTATTATAAGATCGTGATTGGATCCACATATCGTGGGTAAAGAGACTAATCTTCTTTTTTGAGAATAATCAAAAATGGAAAGTGTTCAATTGGAAGATGAAAACGTGCGGAAGCTTGGCTGCAATGACTTCGAAATAATTGAACGAGGGTAGCCGTATGGTGAAAATCTCATGTACGGTTCTGTAGAGTGGCAGTTAAGGGTGACTTAGCTGTCAACTTTTCCACTATCAACCCAAAAAAACCAAATTCTGGCTTAGGTGAGTCACAGGACACGTGGCACGCATGCCACAGCTCCCTCGTCAACATCAATCACATTTCAGTGAGAAAAGACTAAAATACCCCTGGTATGCAGTCAAGTCCGGTAGGACTCTTTTTGCGAACAATCCAGAATTGCCAGCAAGTCCCTCCAATTTCCAAAGTTTCACAAAACCCCCTGGAATTCAGCCTAAGTTCGTCCGGACTCTTTTACAAAAATCACCTATAAATACAGAGCTCTTTCAAACATTTTAACAACAACAAAAACTCACCAAAATCCTCCACAGCCAAGGCCCAAACCCTTTTCCACCTCCCCCGAGCCCCGTTTTGCCTCGATTTGCGTGAAAACTCCGTGTTTCAACCAAACCCGACCCAAAACAGCTCGAAACACCATTCCAAACACCTTTTTGTATCTCGTATACGCCCACCGAGCCAAAGGAGTCAACCCTAGCCATAGGTAGTGCTCTCTCTCCCTAAACACTCGTTCCGTCTCAGTTTACGCGCTAGTCGCTACAAGCGTTTCGGACGAACGTTGTTGAAATGTAGACGTCACCGTCTAACGGGGTCCGATAGGTTTTAGTCCTTGATCCTCTTCTCTTCCGTGAAGTAATCTCGGAGGTTAAACAACGGCGTTTTCGGCCAGTTCCGTTACCTTTTATGTCATTTACAATTCCAGGATCGTTTGATCCATCGATAAAATCATTTACTTTTATGTCATTTACAAATTCCGGATCGTTTGATCCGTGATAAATCATTTACTTTTACGCAACTTTTACAGATTCCGAGTGTTTGACTCGTCGATGCGTACTTTACAATTTCGGGTTGTTTGATTCCGTCGATACTTCGCTTGCTTTAAATATTGTCATTTACAAGTCCGAACCGATTTGGCTCATGATAAGTATTTACTTTTTAAAGTCCGAGTCCGCAAAAATGATTCGTTGATCGCATATCATTTAATGCCTTTTTCTAGTAAATAAATCGCTAATAATGTAATGCCCAGTTCAGAAAACCCCGGAGTTCGACATTCGAACTCTCTTTCAAAAACGCGCGAAATGACGTTTGGCATCCAAATGATCATCTTCAAACTTAAAAGCCGACTTTTGACACTTTCGAAAATCATTTAATGTCTTTTTCGGTAAAAATTGCAAAGCATAATGAAAATGCACGGTTCAAAATCGGAGTTCGAGGCATTCGAAGCTCTAACTTTCAAAAAAAATGCCGAAAATGGCGTTAGGCGTCCAAACGATCATC
>JAFEMH010005853.1:137500-146491 GCA_022495995.1 Adenophora triphylla var. japonica | reverse complement strand
ACAAATATCCTCATCGAATCGAGTCAGTCGCCGGCCGGAGGTGGAGCTAGTACTGCCTTGCGTGAAGGGTCGACATCATCGGTGCGGATCGGGACGGTTGCGTCCCAGTAATCAATGTGTAGATGGGCTTAGTCTTAAGCTTACCCTTACCCTTTCTACTAGAACTGTCATGCTCGTATCTACAAGGTAAAAATATTAAAATATACAAAGCTTTAACAATAGGAAACAATATATTCACAATACATCTAAAACTTTAAAGTTCTAATAATCTAAAGCATTCACAATACATATAAAACTTTAAACTATTAATAATATAAAGCATTCACAATACATATAAAACTTTAAAGTTCTAATAATCTAAAGCATTCGCAATAATATATAAAACGACGGATATTAAAAATAATCTAAAGCATTCATAATCACATATGAAACTTTAAAGTTCTAATAATCTAAAGCATTCACAATACATATAAAACTTTAAAGTTCTAATAATCTAAAGCATTCATAATACAATTTTTAAAGTTTAAACTATTATTAATCTTCGTCCCCATCATCATCGCTGGAGCTACGAATTGCTCCAGAAACTCAAGTTGCTTCATCTTAGGTCTTGGGACTCACGATGAATCAAACTGCAGTTCCTCTTCCTCTTCCTCTTCCTCTTCCTCTTCCTCTTCCTCTACGATTCATCAATATCAATGTGCGAGATGACACGAACTGAGGCGGAGGAGTTCGCACAATTCAGCTGGTAAGATATCCTCCTCGGGTTCATCCCAAACATTTTGAGAGACCCTATGAGTGACATCATCTAATGGATGATTCAGCATATGATGAAACGTTCAGGTGGCACCGGCATTTCATCCTCTTGATAGGGTATTTCTAAGATGGCCGACCTCTGTAGTTGTTGACGAGGGTAGGTTGTCTAATCATGCTCCTGCGCCTTGGTCATCCAGATAGCCCACCAGTCCGTCGGGTCGCGGACGAGGGTAGGGAGTCATGTAGCCTTACCTGTTGTGCTTGAGATGCTAAGGTGAAGACGTCGTCGCTATTATGTGCAGACAAGTCCTTTTACATCGACGAGGTCAAATATGGCGTGCTTCTCAACACCCAACCGCCACGGCATCCACCAATCACAATTAGAACAAGACAACACTTGTTTCTACCCAAATACTCCCACCTCAACTACTTCTTTTAGGGCCACCAATTAATAATCAAGGTTTCCTTTAGAAAGCTTCACACCGCTATTCCACGTCAATACTAGAATCCCAAGTAAGCTTTGGTATGAAACACATAGCCATTAGCGAAATAACATTGTATAAATGAACGTTCAAGTACGGAGATGATGCTAAATGTCTTAACCTCAAAGCTTTGAAGCATCACTGGAATGTTCGGCTATCTATATAAGACATAATATTGTACAACCAATTTAATACAATTTTAAGATTGAATGTTTAAAGAAGTGTAACCAGAATAAATTTGAATGAAACAGGAAATATTTACATATTTCCTTAGCCGGTTTGGAAATTCTCTTTCTTTGTCCTAGTTGCGAATGAGTTACGGAGATTTAAATCCTGAGGCTAAATCTTCAAACGATTCTGCAAGTAGGGTTAAACGAGGCATTTCGTATGCAGGGTAATTAAACATGCATAATTTAATCGACGGCGTAAACATAACATCAATGACTTGCACTTGATATATTCCCCAACCTCGTCGGCAGTTAAGAAGAAACATCATACGTTTGAGGCATGGCAAACTGCTTTAGCGGTTAACGTGCGCGTACCAAACCAGTTTGCTTAGAGGCAGGCCGAGTAGGGGATGAAAATACGGAGAGATGTTTCCCTTAGACGGAAAACCACCATACGTAATTGCGGCCAACCCTAGTCAATCTCGTATCAACATCGAGGAGAAAAATATGTTTCGACAAAGGACAACAATCTCATTTATGATAGCAGCCAGAAATTGGAGGCCACGAGCCCGCAGCCTATTGTACTCATCTTGCTTTTCAGATTGGCCTTCAGATACCTAAAGTCCGTGCATTCGTTAGATTAAAACATAAATAATGTTAAAGAAGGTTATATTGTTAACAGCTCAAATTATTTAGAAAGTAGAATAAATTCAATTACCTCTCAAATGGATACATCCATACTGTATTGAAGCTTGGACCTTGGAAGACTCTGGCCATTCGTATGCCAAGTGGACCGGTAAATGCTCCATAGAATCAAAGAATGAAGGAGGAAATATCTTCTCAAGTTTGTCACAAAGTCACTACGATGCTTCTCCTCAAGCTTTTTTATGTGAGTCAACACGCAGGTGTAGTCGAATGTTAACGCTTTCAGGAAAAACTCAAGCTTAACTCTGTTAGCGCCACCGCGAGATATTGTCGGGCACAGAGACCACAGGCGATCGGAGTAAGTAGGCTATGCCAGCAAAACGCATGGCAATCAGTGACTCTTCAAACCATCCTCACTTACTTCCCCTCCTCTACATTGAGGGCACAGTTACCAATGTTGGAGACAGCGTAACCATCTCAGGAAGCCTTAAATCGCTTGCAGCCATTTGGGAGGAGGAGAGCTTGCTTTTCCTTCCCTGTAAGCACGTATTGAGCCATCGGTCTCACTGGTTTACCAGATTGCACCTATGCCAAGTCTAAGGCCGGCCCAGCTTACAGGTTATCCTTAAGGTACTTTCCGAGCTTTTTCGTTGTCTTTAGTTTGTTCTCTTAAAATCCATCAACGTGTTAAAAACATTACTCGAATACGTTCTTACCATCAATGTGCATTGCGCATCAAGGTTATGTATTCGAATGAGATTTGTTTTCCAAGTATGGCGACTCCCAAAATATACTCCTCTTGATCCAGGTTATGGGTAGTCCCGAACCCTTGTATCTTTGGTCTTCCCAGAAAACTTTCCCCCAGATCGGGCAATGTAGATACCTTCTCAGTAGGCAGGTGTCACCACTTAAACGAATCGGAGGCCATCCATCATGGTCAATCTTGTTCTTTTTAAATGCATTCTTATCGGTCCTGAATGGGTGGTCCTCCGGAAGAAATTGTCTATGGCAATCGAACCAACATGGTTTTCCGTGCGTGAGCGTGAAAGACTTTGTGTCACTCATACAATACGGACGGGCCAACTTCAGTGGGTGCTCCAACCAGATAACATCCCATATGCGGGAAGTCATTAAGCTTGTCCACATCAACGCAGCCTTCATGCGAAATTCTCTCGCTTGAAAGCATCGAGTTTCGACCCCATCCTCCCAAAGTGCTTCAATTCGTCCATCAAAGGTCGGAGATAGACGTCAATGTTCCTCCCAGTACATTTGAATGGGGATGAATAACGACAAGAACATGTAGGGATCACTCATACACAACCGGGTGGAAGATTGTAGACAGTGGCTATAACCGGCCAACAAGAGTAAGATTTTGCCCCAGGACCAAACGGATTGAAACCATCGAGCAAATGCATAACCGTATATTTCTTGCTTCGGACGCAAAGTCGGGATAAGTCTCATCAAAGTGTTTCCATGCCTCCCCATCCAGCTGGGATGAATCAACACACACCCTCTTCACGCAAACTTTCCTTATGCCAACGCATTGCCTGCGGTAGATTTAGACGCGTAGAGGCGTTGCCGATCTTGGAATCAACGGCATGTAACGCAGCGCTTATGTGGTACATTTTTTCTTGTGTTTTGAACTCCCCCTCCGATTTGGCTTATATCTACTTTGTCCGCAAATTGAACACTTCGTCTTCGTGAATCTTCCTTGTAGAATAGCATGCAGTCATTCTTACACGCATCAATCTTTTCATAACATAGCCCGATCGCCCAACCAACTTCTTTGTCTCATAAAAGTTTGTAACCATCTTATTCTCTTTCGGCAACATCCGCTTAATTGCTTTCATGATACGATTATAAACGGTGGCTAATATTGCAATACGGCCTTTATGTTAAGGAGCTCGGCCACGGCCTCCAACACGGCGATCTACGCAACTGGATAGACCTTCTCTTTTGCAGAGTCCGTAGCATCAATAAATTTCTTGGTTTGCTGAGGGTTGGTTCTTCTTGTTGGTTCTCGACCAATCGAAGGAAGGACCAGAGGGCATCCCTAACCATATCTTCCATATTCAAAGGTGGTTCTTCATTGTCTGAATAATAGGTTCGGGTTCGGGAGGTACATGAATATTCCGGGGATTATTCGCAACATTTGTGCGCAATCTCACCATGACGGGTCCACCGTTTGTACCCAACTTCAAACCCGTTACGCAAAAGATGTTTCGAGTCTCGATCAAGCTTAGATACTTGACATTACAACACTTTTCGCATGGACACCTAATCTTACCATCCTTATCCATGTGATGGTTTTATTTGATTGAGCAAATTCAATAAACCCTTCAACCCTCTATAAAACTCGGGATTGATACCGCTATGATTCGGCAACTTCCGCTTGTACATCCAACTATGATCATCGTTAACGTACATCACTCTGCATTGCAATCCATATATTATACGTACACTCAATTTAATCGACGGATGAAACAAAATTGGGATGTTAATAATTATTGGATTTCATAATATATTAACAGTTTAGAAGTAATTAACGTATTATTATTCCCTAAATTTGAATTACAAACTTAAAAGCAACACGAGATCTTCTTAAAATAAATATAAAGCTTCTAACTCATATTTAACAATATATTAACGAGGTCTTCTTAAAGTGTCTAGGAACTCGTTCCCGCTCCCAGAACTCGAATCTCTACTCTTCCTCCGCCTCGGTCCCGGGAGGTCTTTGGTCTAGGTATGTTGAAAAAGTCAGTCGGCCCTCGTCTGGCTCAGGGTATCGTGTGAGCCGATTGGATCAATCGGTCTGGTAGCCCGTGCTACTCTTTCTGGCTCAAGGCCTCCTGCGAGCTATCACTTCGGGATCATTTCTCAAAGCTCTCCGAATCTCCCGTCTCATAATGTCTGCTGCAATGTCGCCGGCTATTTCATCGGGGTTGCTCTTGGCCTCTATGTCTCTTAATGTCCGAGAATTTTGGAAGAATAGTCTCGCCCCAAAACACTCTCGGCGTCGAGCCTCTATCAGGCTGTACGAGAACCTTTGCTCCTCGTACCATGTCGAGATACTCTCGGTGGTCGAAATGTGCTACCTCTAGTCTGGCGGATTAGTGGTCGTATCGGAAGAAAGCCCTCTAGAAATGCTCGCCAAAGAAATGTGTAGTACGAGGCTCGGTCATAATCATCGGCATGTGTATTAGTCGTCCATAGAACTGCTCTCTCAAAGTCCGAATGGTCAACAAGGGTATCCGCACTGCCTGCTCACTAGAGATGGAATGCAAAAGGATGATACATGTAGTCCCGGAAGTCGGACAATAACCGGCCCGTCCTGAATATCTCTCATAGTCTCCAATCCCGTGCAGGAATCCAATAGTACGGGTTTGCGGTCTCATATCGGGCGAAGGCCAACCTCCTATGCCAACTGCCAAGCTCTCGGTAGCGGCATCCCTCAATATCTGCGATCCGTCCGGTCACCCAAGGTAATGCCGTCTGCCCCTTCAGCGTCGGCGAGATCAAGCGAAATCTCTCATACATACGGCCACAATGATAGTACATGGGCTGCACGAACCCATGTACTCGGATCCTCCAGAAGCTAATCTATCAATGCCGTGGTATGTCTCCGCTAGCAACGGTGGAATGATGTCCATCGCTCCTCGTCCAGATTGAATATGCCGGATGTCAACTCCTCGATCACCTCTCAGTGCACGATGATCTCTAACGGCGTAGGCTGGACACACATTTCCGATGTAGCCGCGTAAGTAGTGCGCGAGACGGAATGAGCAACATGAATATATCTAAGGAAGTGGATAGATCAAACGATCTGGGGCTGGTCCGACTCAATACGGCTATATGAGTCAAGTCTATGAATCTATCGTCAACGACAATGCCCGATACCCGATCTGGCGATAATCCCAAGAATTCGAGATAGTTGCTCAAGTAGCGATCGTCTGTTTCGAGGAAATGCCACGGTCTCGACTCAGCCACACCAGTCAGTGCTCGAAAATCCTCCATCGTTGGCATCAGATCGTTGTACGATAGGGTGAACACATGTCACTCCGAATCCCAAAAGCACGAAGCAGCTCGGAGCAGATCCCAATCAATCTTCCAATCTTTTAGAGACCAGATGCATGGCATGCTATACCTCCTGTCAATAAGTTTCCGGTGTTGTTTTTGGTGAAAGTGCGAGAGTTCAAGAATGTCTTGTTGAAATTGATACTCTCGGAAAACAATTTCTCCATTGTAATGCTCCATGCTGCCTTAAATTGGGGCTGCTGGGACTTTTTACCTATTAATATTGTGAATAATTGTAAATCGTTTTCTTTATAGTGGCATATGTTTTCTTCTATTAGTTAATATTACTAACATATGTTTTCTTCTATTCGTTAATATTACTAAATATGTAACAAACTAGGATACAGAAACTGTATCCTAGTTTGTTTCATATAAGGTGCATCTAGGGTGCCAGGATTGATATCAGGCGCTCAAACGTAGGCGATATACATCACCGTCCGCGATGCCGTCAATCGCCCCAAAATGGGATCTAGAACCACTAAGGTAGTATGCAGTTGAATATGTTACATTATTGAGACATTCACCCCCCTTCCTCCCCCTTTGACTTTAAAAGACTTGAAAATTAGATAGACCTAAATTATTACTATTGTGAATAATTTTAAATATTAATATTTAATTCTTTATTGTAAAATATATAATTTTACAATGATGAATTAAATTTACATTTATAAACAAAATGAGAGTCGTTCTCATCCACAACTATCAAAACCCTATCTCATCTTAGACCAAGAAAGACAGAGCAAACAAGTTCTCATTGTTTGATCAAAGATGGACGGATTTTGATAGCTGTGGGTGAGAAAGGCTCTCATCTTATTTATATTTTAAGATGTTAACCACCAACCACAATACCCTAAGGTGCATCTAAAGAATCCCACTACCACCATCACTACTACTACCACCACCACCACAAAATTAACAAAATAGAGAGGGGTAGAGAGAGAGAGGTTTACATTTATAATGTTTGGAGTGGAAAATATCAAGTCTTTTGCACAAGCATTTGGCCCAAAGATTGAAACTTTAAAAGTAGATTTACTATTATAATTAATCGAGAAAACAAGAAAATCCCCAACTCCGGTTTTTGTATCTTCTACAAGGCGAAGTTGGGGATTTTCTTGTTTTACGATTAATTGCTAAATCTACTTTCAAAGTTTCAATCTTTGGACCTAATGCTTGTGCAAAAACTTGAGATTTTCCACTCCATATGTAACATGTTATGTTTACTAAATATAACATGTTATGTTTACTAAATATGTAACATGTTATGTTTACTAAATATAACATGTTACATATTTGATTATAAGTACGGTTATTATCGTTTTCTTTATAGTGGCATATGTTTTCTTCTATTCGTTAATATTACTAACATATGTTTTCTTCTATTCGTTAATATTACTAAATATGTAACAAACTAGGATACATAAAGCGTATCCTAATTTGTTTCATATAAGGTGCATCTAGGGTACAAGGATTGATATCAGGCGCTCAAACGTAGGCGACATAATCACCGTCCGCGATGCCGTCAATCGCCCCAAAATGAGATCTAGAACTAGATGTTCCTAAACTATTTCATCCACATTTTTCTTACTTATTTGTTTGTAAGCGAAGCAAATAATACTAAGTTTACACCTTGTCTAATTCCTCCCATTAGTGTTACCTACGAACGTAAATCATACTCCATTGAGTACTATGCTATGCTTGCCAAGGTTGGAGTCCACCACTACAACGGAAGTAAGTTAATTTGATGAGCCTAATTAGTTTCGTGTGATTGTTATTTTTGGTGAGATCATTAAGAGTCTAATTCACACTTCGATTCAAGATGCAATATGGTGAGATCATTAAGAGTCTTTAAGAAATGGGACGGAGCAAATATTATCAAAGTCTAAATATTAAATAGCAATGGAGGAGGTTAGTGTTGTTTGTCCTAATAACGTAGCACCACCGCCATTGATCATACACAACTAGCACAAGAAGTAAAATGGTTGTCCCTTTTCACTTCCACTATTATCACCTAGCTAGAAACCACATACTGACTGTTTTTCTAAACAACATTAACATATAAAAGAAAATATATGCTTAACCACTTCTACACTTGGATAATGAAACCACATACTGAATTTCCAATTTGTAATCATTTCTACGGCTGGAGCTGCACTTCATACATTTCAGTTCTTTCAACAAAAAATAAATTGTCCTAATAGTCTTGGCTTTCGGACACACACCTCTCTTATATGCAAGTATACTTGACCTAGCACAAAAGGTGGGGTCAAGAATCTTAATACCGAGACTATTTCCATCGGAGTACGAATCAATGAAAGAAAAATGTCCAACTATATCCATCATAAGCAATGCATGTATTCTACTGATCCAAGATTCAAAACATATAGAAAACGAGAATTAAAGCGAGAAAAATAAAAGAGATGTGTCACAGTAAAAGACCGAGTTACCAAGAGCAATTACACTACATCGACAATATATTACTGATTATCCATCTAACGAGCTTCTTTGAAAATTGTATTTCATACCCATAAAGTTCAATTATTGTTTATTTTACCTCCCATTTTGTTAAAATAAATGATAAAAAGCGTAAAATGAAATAAAAAAATCATAAAATAATTAAAATCTTAGGATGCTTTACTATATTACATTGCATTTTATTACATTTTTTTTTGTTACAAAAATACTTTTTATGTTTCAAAAATAAAATACTTTTTTATTTACATTATATTTTTAATGAATTCTTTATTTAATTCTTTTTCAATAAGAAAATATTTTCATAAATTAAACATCTCCACCACCATCAACCCACCGCCATCTCCTCCGCCATCAACCCACCGCCATCTCCACCGCCAAACCTCGCCTCTAAACGACTG